>JBCAUA010665989.1:0-30683 GCA_038406235.1 Peronia verruculata
CACACACACACACACACACACACACACACACACACACACACACACACACACACACATACACACGCACGCACGCACGCGCACACACATATACGCACTCACGCACGCACACAAACAAACACACACAAAGATCGTCGACCGGTATTGGGATATTGATTAAATGAAGAAAATACATATGAATTCATACAAAATAAAATAAAAATATAAGAAAATTAAAAAAAAAAATAATAATAATAATTAAAAGAATAAACAAAAATGTTAAAAAATCCAAATTTTCGAACCTAGTTGGTTCTTCTTCAGGGAGGATTAAAACAACAACAACAACAACAACAACAAAAAACCTCATCATCATCATCATCATCACCATCCTCGGTTCTCATCATCATGTGAATAGTGAGACGAAAATTTGTCAATTAGGAACAAACATAACACATCAGTAAGAGCAGCAACATTATTTTGATACACAGAGGTACACTTTGTTTGTTGGTTGGTTTTCTTTTTTTTTTTTTTTTACATCTCTTTCGTCATCATCCGTCATCCTCACCACCATCATCATTTTATAAATATGTCTTAAAACTAAGACGATTGTCTAAACGGTAGCTTATCAAATACAGTAAAAAAAATTGCAAAATTGGATGTAGATCAAATTCTCCAGCTCAGTCCTATCTTCACCCAGGACAACGATCATCGCAGCTGGTACAAACATCTTCATCGCACGTGGTATAAACCACTGAGTAAATAACAGAACTCAGTTCAACCTCATACTGTAACAAGTCCATTTCATTCCACAATAAGTAACGGCTTCTCCTCACCTCACTGACCAGGCATCTCGAACAGGAGATTCCTAACCTATAGGGCTGTGCAACGCCGCGGTCAAGGTCGTTACGCAGTTCTCGTTCTCTCAGTAGCCTCAACGTGGATTCCATCTAGAGACCTCTTTTTGCTGGTCCGTTATTTTACCTATACATCTGTATCTTGTTAGGGGGTCGGGGCGAGGGGCGGTTAATGAAATGTAATCTTAATTTTCTTGACAATGGAAATACGCTTATGATAAATAATGCAGTAACAAAAACGCGAGATGATGCAAGGTAAAATACCGATAAACAATGTGAATTTCTATCTTCTTTCCTCATGAAGATATAAATACAATGTAGTTCAGTTTCTTTTCTTTCTCTCTTGTTTAAGCCTTTTAGTCCTGAGAGAGGACAATTGTCTCGGCTTCAAGAGAAAAGCAAACTCCCACCTGCAGGCGGTGGGATGTCTCTCATGGAATGACATTCTTGATGTTTCTTGCTCCTGTCTTCTGTCCAGCTCTCTTTCATACCAGATCAGCCTTTTTGACGTGTAAACTCCTACCGTGTTTGGCACAATATAGCCGTGATCGTACATCGTGCTGATGTGCCATTAAACCCCAACACACACACACACACACACACAAAAAAAACAACAAACCAACAGTTATAGAGAGATACGTTGTTTTTCTTAAGCCTTTCAATCCTAAGAAAGTAGGATTATCTCGGCTTTCTAAAAGTTACCAATTTTTGCTGAGAAATTTGGAATTTGGAAAGTTTCCTCGGACAGCGGCGCTCAGCCTACTCTTCCATCGATTTTTAACTGCCAAGGGTTCTCTAACGTGCGTAACGTACGCATGGGACCTCCGAAATATATTCGCTCTTATCCGACAAGGCTAGACGTCGGGTTTCTGAAGCAGGAGAATCTGGGGGAAAGTTGAGTCACTGAAAAAAATGCAGACTTTCGATCTTAGTGTCCATCCATCCCCCAAAGACAGGACCCAGGTATCGAACATACAACTTCACTGACTTTATTTTTTTTTTCTTTCACATGAAGCAGACGCCAAACCACATTGCCACGGCGGCCCCCATCAGTTTGTTGAAAAAGAAAACAAGCTTATGAAATACCAAATCTTAGAAACAGTAAACACTGATATAGGGTGATGTATGTCAGAATCCGGCTACACATCTTGTACTTGTTTCCATCCTAGTGAAAATATAATTGTGAACACTTGTTTCTTTCTCGAAAATGAAATGTGGCTATTTTGTGACCATCAGACCTTGGGGGAGGGGGAGGGGGGAGCCCCGAAACCGGAAAAGCAGACTGGAAGTGATGTACGTTGTGGTGTTCTGGGGAAAGATGAGACATGACGCAGTTTATTTGATTCAGCATCTGGAACTCGAACCTTCCAAGATCCGGGACATTTCTTTTTCTTGAAACAGAAACTCGAGAGGCGTGAAATCGAAGCCTTTTTCACTTGGAGTGAGCTGTACATATCTGATATTTGCAGAAACCACCTATACAAAGTTTGCTTCACGGAAACAAACTCTCTCGAAGTTGAAGTTCGCTGTTTAAATATTATATATATATATATATATATATATATTTTATTTTTATTTTATTTTTGAGTAGCCTACCGTATTATAATTATTGTGGCCTTGGCGATTAAGCAAATATTTCAAAGTGTAACCTTCTTGCCTTTTTCTATTTTTCTTCAAACCTCTTTCCTTCTCTTTTCTCTTTCTTTCTTTCTCTTCCTTTCCTCTTTCTTTGGTCCCTTTTCTTTCCTGGTTTTTTTTTTTTTTGCTTTCTTTATACATATTTTAAACGAATAAGCTTACTGTTAATCCCGTTTTTCATCACTCAGTAAGTGTAGCTGTCGACAAAATCGAAAAGCAACTGGGTGGGTACTGAGTGAATTTCTTTCGTCCACTTGGATTTTCTCCCTGATACGCTATAAACAAAACAAAACAAAACCAACACGCATAACTTATGTAAGCCTACTTGATCTAATTTCCATTTAACCACTACACATCCACTTATTCTCATGTCATTTACTTGCCCACTAACTGCAACGTACACACATTGATTCTAATTATAGAAAGACACTCACTATTCTTGTATAGCTAGTGAATCACCCATTGTCCGCTCTAGGCTGCGCCCAAGTACGGAGTCACACTCGCAGTTCATTCAACATAGATTCCAGTTATAGTACGGGGTACATAATAAAGTAGGTTCTCTGCTCCCACCTGCAGGCGGTGAAAGCCTGCCTTCGGTGGGATGTCTCTCATGGAATGCCATTCTCGACGTTCCTTGCCCCTGTCTTCTATCCAGCTATCTTTCTTACCTGAACAACCTTCTTGACGTGTAAACATATCTTGCCGTGTTTGGCACAGTAATAACCCTGATCGTGGCTGATGTGCCTTACATCTAAACACAAACAAACATTAATCTTGTATAGCTAGTGAATTATGCTTTGTCTTACTGAAAACCTCGTTCAACACTCTTAGTCCATGAAAGTCAAGAGTGTATTTCTATATAATAATAATAACAAGTACATACATACATTCTAATTAAAACAACAACAACAACAACAACAACAAACCCAAAAACAAAACAAAAGAAAACACTCATACCCTTGTATTTCTTGCACATCTCACATTGCCTTGCTCAAAACTGTGGCTGAAAAAGTAAAATATGAGGTATTTCGAGAAAAATCACATGACCGAGGATTTTCGCTCACACGCTGATTTGTTTACTTGCTTTGCGCATGGCAGACAGATCTTGACCAATGATGAGCTTTCAAACCTGTCACATCATATCAACAAAACCACATGTGAGCGATGTTGCCTCGGTCATGTGACCGATCTCGAAATTTTAGTCTTGAAGCTCAACTTCTAACGAAACCAGCAGAATCATAATTAAACTATTAATTAAATTCGACATTTACTGGAAACTGAAACACATCCATATTTCTTAATGCAGGCACGAATTTCTAGAATTCTCATCCTTTGAAAACGAGCAGTTTGTGAACAATGCCGTATTTCCAGATCAGCTACATGGTTAAGGGATCATCGCTCACACAGGTGTTTGTTATATGGTGCGAATATATATTATCTGAGTGCTCATCATCGTCATGACCTGCGTTCGAACTAACTGGATCATCGTCAGGGCAGTCATCATCTTCATCATCCTCAGTTATCATCATAGGTATTGAGGAGTAAACTGAGATTGTCAGTGAGGAACCAACACAATTAATGCTAATGCATGTACATCAATATGTTATGAATATGAATAAGAGTAAACAATAAATATGCAGGTAATTTTTTCCCTAACAAAGAGCCAAGTACACAAATCAGTGTGAATAACACATGTGGCTGACCTCAATAATGTACAACATTCGTATGAAGTGAGTGATTAGTGCACACTCGCCACAGTTAAATTTAAAAAAAAAAAAAAAGCTTTATAGACAACAAATCGAAAAGCCTTCGAACCCATAGGCCTACCAAGGAGCTTCTTGACCCATCCCTGATTTTTCGTCGCTGATTTCAAATCTGTCATCAAAAATAACATTTATCTTCTAAAAAAAAAAAAACGGGGGTTCTAATTTTTGCAACAGTAGTAGCCTAGTAGTAGATCATGTCGCACTTCAATCCGACTAACCTCTGCCAGCCGGCGACAGTCAGAGGTGACAATAATTACAACATTCATTTTGTCTATATTTTCCTTCTTGCACCACTTCAGTCCGTGACTCTGTCGCCGGTCTTTTGTCTGATTGTTGGACCAGTATGTTTTTCGCCTAATGCTGAGGATAACTCTGACCTTGCAACAGTTAGCTCCCTTTCAGTTATCGCTCTCTGTGTCACGGAGTCACGGTCAGTGCAGTACAAAACCCACAACAAAACTTTCATCATTGAGGCAGTAGGTCAACGCAGGATCAGCTGACTACTGATAAGAAAGACATACGTGTGTGTCGACTTGGTGAAACAAAGCTTTGGATGTTGGCCAGATAACGAGAAGGAAATATTGGTTACAGCACCAGTGTATAACGAGCTTACTGAAGCAGTAGGTCGACTCAGCTGTCTACAGATCAAGTTATAGATCTAAGAAGAGTCAACATTGAGGCTTCTTGGGTATCAGGAAGAAAATATCAATAGGCTAATAATCGTTGAAAACAGTGAGATTTACAAATATCATTACCAGAACTGTGCAAACTGTCACTGATTCCGTTCAGAATCAGGTGACTCGAGATTAGATAATGATGTAGATCTAGATTTTAGATCTGTGTTCTGAATCCAGATCTTGACCTAGATATCTAAATCTAGAGGTCTAGATTAGGCCTATGTGTGAAGAAAACTTTTGAGCCTTCCTCTTGGGTAAAAAACGAATCTTTTGACTGTTGGTTGAAATCATTTGCAGAGTACATTAGTATTAGACCTAACTCTTGTTTACAATGTGAATTACAAATATGTGGAAACTTTCACAATCAGTTTATCGTGAATTTCTTTGCCTGCTGCTGGATTATGTTCAGTGATGATAACTTGACTGTCCTGCAGGAATTTTGATGTTGTTTTCTTGAGTAGAAAAACTGAATAGTAAAACATTTATAACTAACTAGATATCTTGTTCTGTATTGACACATAGATCTACTGTCAAGCATTTCCGAGACAGAGTGCTAGGCCCTATATATAGGTCATCATAGAAACCGGGTACAAAATTTCCAGTGATGTTTTAAATTTGATCTTCCAAACTCACATAAAAATTTGTTTGGCTTGCTGTGTTCATGTCTGCCACCTCCTCCCCTCAGAATTTCAGAACAGAGACAACAAATGATCCAAGTTAGTAGACCACTTTATTGCTTTGTGACACAGAATCCTAAACATGCTCTCCTTCATATTCCACAGATCGTAACTATGAAGAATTTCACAGTACTTATTATTGCCAGCCTGTTCTTGGGGTAAGTGAATGAAAGGTGCTTAGTCAAATTTCATTGGATCATCAATTTTTTAATAATTTCTGTTATTTTTAATTTATTAGTTATTTAAGTCACATTCTTATATGTTTTTCAGTCTTCCACAAGTGGTTATCTTGGCACACATTTATTTATCTTATATTTCATAGCTCACAGTATTTGTTCTGCAACATTTTTATCTCGCAGCAAATTTTCTGTCATCCAGTGTTGATGTTTAGAAATATGAAAATTCACTTTCTTACATAGGAAATAGTCTGACTTCTTTATTTTTTTTTTCATTCTTAAATATTTCATTTCATTATTTCGTATGTTAATTCAATCATATTAATATATCTATCAGACAGAACATTGGCATTATCATTGTAATCTCTTCTTTACCAATTTTGGAAATTGAACAAATTCCTGTCAAATTCAACAGTGGGAAGAACCACTAGTAATTTTCCTCTGAAAGGAAGCTTTACTTCTTTACAATTCTTTTCTCGTCAGCATGCTCGGTGGGACTCTGAAAACAGAAGTGAAAAAAGATGACAGTTGGACTTATCTTTTACTGGCACAATTTTGGCCACCGACATCATGCAAATACTTTGGAGACTCTGTGAGTTTAATTTTCATTTTCTTTCTTTCTTTCTTTCTTTTTTTCTTTCTTTTCTTGCTTTCTTTCTTTTGTTTGTTTCTTTCATTCCTTCTGTCTTTTTATATTTCTTTTCTTCTTTAGTTTGTTCGTTTTCTTTCTTTCTTTCCTTATCTTAATTGTGCTGGAAGTGTTGTTCCTCTCTTTTAGCATTCCCCATAATTCTGGTACATATTTTTTCCCTGTACTGATCTGTCTAAGATTAGCCTTTTATAATGTTGTATTGCAAGTATCTGATACTCTACACCCAATAAATGACAGTGAAAGCTAAGGATTATATTTCGCAGTGATTATTTGCCCCATGGGTGCAAATAAGATGTTCTATTATTTCCACCCGTTTTTTTTGTTTTTTTTTTAAAGATTCGTTGCCTGCGAGAACCTACGAGTTTTTCACTTCTTCGCAGGCGCGATAGTCCAGTCTTTCGTAGGCCTAGATCTACTGCCTTCCCAATTTCAAGTGAGAGGATCAGTCTGGTCCCAATTCAGTAGGCTCTTCCCCATTTTGTTAAATACAATGGACTCAGAAGAAGTTTTCGTCGGCGCTATGTTCTCTTCGTATGAGAAATTTATGGAAGCTTTACAGCGATACCAAGTGGCAAACTCGACGCATTTTTTTTTTCCATTGTTGGGTGGGAGCGTCTGCCCAAATTGTTTATTTCCTTTAGTTTCACGTTCAATTAATTTTCAGATCTATTAAAATTACATTTTTTTTCTGTTGGGCAGGGTCTTTTTTCATGGTTTGAATTTTTTTTTTTTCATTGTTGGGCAGGAACGTCTGCCCAATTTTTTTTATTTCCTTTAGTTCGACGTTTAATTAGATCTAGATAATTATCTAGATCTAGATCTATCAAAGTTACATTTTTCTACTGTTGGGCGGGAGCGTCTGCTCAAATTGTTTGCTTTTCATTTTTCATGGTTCAATTTTTTTTTTTCATTGTCGGGCTGGAGCATAAGCCCAAATTATTTATTTCCTTTAGTTTCACATTCAATTAATCTTGATCTAGATCTAGATCTATTAAAATTACATTTTTCATGGTTCAAATTTCTTGCCCTCCCGGGTGGAAATAATAAGATCGATTATTTGCCCCCCGGGTGGAAATAATAAAATCGATTATTTGCCCCGCGGGTGGAAATACTAAAATCCATTATTTGCCCCACGGGTGGAAATAACGACAGCCGACCCCCTACCAGGGCTCTGCCCTGGACCCATTACTTTCAGAATTTTCAGGCAATTTTAATGTGCCTAACATCCAGGTCTATAAGCTTTACTTGGGAACCCCTTGATTCTTTAGTGATCAGATATTTTTGGCCCTGGTGTTGCAATTTTGATTCTGTCTGTTTTATGTTCACATATTATCAACCCAGAATTGAATGGTTTTAACTACAACAGTTTTGTGTTGTAGCTGGGATAATATAACTGTGGGGTGATGATATCTAGTAACAACATTTAATGGTTCTCTGTTGCTTCACTGCGGTTTGCTGCAGGAGTAAATTTGTATGTCTAATCTTTTTTGTCTTTGACAGGTAATATCATTGAATGGTGCATACCAGAGGACACTGACCTCGATGGGGTTGAATTCAAAGCAATGACCAGTGGCTCACATACTCTTGAAAGTGATTTTGTGTAAGTTCTGTTTTGATGTCGTGCATATGTTTACTATCACTTCAAACTCTGGTATCCTCTGAGAAGAATTCAAGTGATATCAGTTTTAAGCTATATATTCTGAAAATGCTGTTGAACAAAATATAATCTTATGTTCGATTTTGTCTGAACTTTTATATTTTTCCAATGAACAGTGATAAGCCCATGGTGATACTATAATGTTATTTACTATTTTTGTCAGATTCCAACACTTAAAGATACCAAAACTAGTAGGATGATTGATGTTATATGACCCTTCTGGTTATGAAGCAGTTGACTTCTACTTACTTACCTTGCCAGCCTTAGATTAAATTTTATTCAGCTTTGATTTGAACTTGCTCTCTGTGTATTTTTCAGATATTTTAGAAAAGACAACTTATTTGGTCTAGCATGTTTTGAGAACATGCGGGTTGAAAGTGAAATTGAACGAGGGGCTCGGATGAAGTCAGTTGGGATTTTGTCCTTGTCATATACCACACTGTACCGCCATATGCAGTTTCTGGAGACTCAAGTCAGGTAAAGAAACAGTTCATCTTGAAATGATAGTCTTTTGAAGGAGTGAAATAATAGAGACTGCAAACATTCTTTCAAACAAACATTTAATTAACAACAACAATGATTAATGATACCAATGGTTAATGATAAATTATGTTATTTATGTAAAGCATATTCAGCGTAAATGAAAGGGCTTTGTTTGCTTTAGCATTTACGACATTCATATCACTAAGATATTATAAAATGTAACAGAGCCAGACAACATCCTTTGATTACTGACACTCATAACTGTGCTGACATTGCTGTTGACACATAACATCAACACTTCTTAGAAATAAAAGCTTGAATGGTGAGATTTGCACTTATGACATCTTTCTAGCTGTGTTTGGGTAAACTGGAATGTTTTCTATATATATATTTGCAAATGGCTGGAAAGGATTGATGGTTGTTGCTATGCTAAACTGACATGACCGTATTTTCAGACACCAGCTGGAAACCCCAGGGAATTATGCCCAGCTGTTAGCATTTTACAATGACCGAAAGGGAATTTTACCTTCAGATGAAACTTCAGAGACCTTGAAGGCCCCTTCACCCAAATCCACTTCTACGCCTTCCACCCCAACCCGAGAGATCTTCCCAGAGATGAAGGCAAGTGGTCCAGTGTTGATAGCAGATTTTTGGCATGGACAGGGCTCTGTAGCTTTGATGGAAGAAATTTGATAAAGAAGGAAGCAAAATAAACTGCAGTAGACTACGAGGAAAGTTTTTTGAATGAACTGTTAACATCTGCCAGTCACTAAGATGGTTGTAACAACATCTTCATTGTCTGTGTAAAGGGACAAATTGCATAAAGTAGAAACATTTATCTTGTAAGTTTTTAATTTATTCCTGAATATTCACTTACATCAATGAAACTGGAGAAGGGATTTAAAAATTTGTTTCTTTTCGGGGGGTTTCCTCAATAATAGTCCTGTGACTGCCCAAAGTGAGTTACATTTAGTATATAGAAAAACTGTTTATGTATGTAATTAGTCAGATTTTTGTTTGAGACCAAAATTAGGCTGGTGAACAATTTTGTTGATGCCTTGGTTTTTTTGTTGTGCTCAGATCACCCATCCTGCTGGCTGCTTCAATCAGTTTATCAAATTCTTTGGAGAACAAGTGTTTGTGCTGTGGAAATTTGCTCTCCTACAGCGCAGAATTATCTTCTTCTCTCCACCTCCTATTGGTGTGGTCTGTTATAGAGGTATGACCCTGAGTTCCAAGCTTACATAGAGGGTAGCAGTCAAGAAATCTCATACTTTTGATTAGAAGATAAGGAAGCCTTAACCCTTTTAAATGCCAAAAGCTCAAGCTGTAATTAATGAAATTTACACATTACCATAACTATGCAATAAAAGTGTTTTATGAGCTACCAGTGAATCTTTTTTTTTTTTTTTTTATATTGAACTATCAAAGTTGGCACTTATTGATGGGATTGCTGTTATCGTTGTTAAAATGGAGGTGACTATCTTGACAAGTAAAGGATTAAATAAATACTACATTTTTAAAATTAAATTTTAGACACAGGATAGATTCACAATACAAATAATCTCTGGCGTGAAGGACTCATGTTCTGACACCATTTTCATGTAGATGATTTCACTAGTCATACAGTAAACAGATCTAATCTACGTTTACGTTCTACATAGATCTTTCAACCTCCTGATGGCAGTTGTCTCGACTAGATCTAAGGGTAGTTGCTAGGTATTGATGAGAAAATAATATTTGATTTAGTTGAAGAGTTTTTGTAAAGGCAAAGACTTTTAGCAGTTCCCTTGTAAAGATATAATTCATGTCATGTAAGCAAAGCTGTCCCAATTTTCCTGGTATTTTCACAGTGTACTGTGCTTGTTGTCTGGCCAACCACTCCATCGCTGGACTCAACACCATCGAGCTGCGGCCACATTTCTATGTCAACGTGGCCGACATTGAGGCGCTGGAAAGTGAAGTGGCCTATGTGGCTTGTAAGTCAAACACTGTTGTCACTCCATGCGCTAGAAAACCTGCAGTGTCAGTCGAAAGTCTAACACAGAGGTGTCCAAACTTTTTTTTAAAGAGGGCCAGATTTGGTGATGTGAAAATATGTGAGGCCTGACTATTCAGTCTGATATTACTGAAACCATTAATACTGAATGTAAATATAATTTTTACGACAATTAGCATAAATAGAAATAAATCTAAACAAATTTTTACCAAAATCATTCTTCCTTTCATATTTGAAAACTATGTAAAATGAAGAAAAAGTCTGACTTGGGTAAAAACCACACAACTTTGGGGAAGATTTAGTTTAACAAGGTTCATAAAAAACATGACGGTATGCAGGGCACTGAAAATTTGAACGCGGGCGGTAGTGGCCCCCTGGGCTGAATTTCGGATATGCCTGATCTGAGGTTTGCTGTTGTGCATGTTAGAGAGATTTTGTCATTTATCACTGGAGTCCGTACTAAGCTCTTATCTTAAGTTTCAAAAAGTTGAAATGGTCAGACTGTAAAAGTAGCAAATGTTTTTTTTTTTTTAAGTGAAAGGTCTCCAATTCTTAGGATTTTCCTCTGTTTTATCTAGATAGTGGGACAAGACAGAGGAAGAAATTTTCTGTTTATCAGTGGGAGATCATTGTGCTCAGTCCTATTACTTCCCTTTACCAGACAAAAGAGGGATTGTTGTAGTAATGTAAAGAGGGGGAAAAAAACCAATAAACTTTTGCACCCTTAGTTTGAAACATACTACATGAAAAATGAAAATATGATGTAAAGAGAATGTTTTCTTATTTTTGTTCTAATTTTATAAAATTCTTTTGCAACTAGTCTTTTAAATGACAAAAAGTAAAGGGATTTTTTTCCTCTTTACACTCCTTGCTAAACACTTCTTTTGTCTGGCAAAGGGAAGTAATAGGGCTGGTCAAAGTGATCTCCCTTTATAGGAGTCCCTCTTTTGGGAGGGGCAAATAACCTTGGAAGCAATTGATCCCTGCGACTTTGACTTTTCTTTGACCCTATCTGTTTTACTGAATGTGTTAGATACAAACTTGGCCATCATAGTTCAGTGTTGTTACATATGTAAGGTTGTTGCCTGTAGAGGTATACCAAGTAATTTATACAAATTAAAGTCTCTTTTGTTATGTACACTGGAGATATTTACTCTTTTCTTTATCTTTATAGTACCAGTAGCTTTGTGTAACCTGTCAGTGAAGATTATGAGAGACCTCTCGACCTAGGCTAGCTCAGGTGTGACAGATTTTTACCTGTCTTGCCCTCAGGTACCACAGAGAAAATCTTTGAGTCCAAAGGTCACCTGTATGACATCTATGTGGACAACCAGAATGTGAGAACGTCTTCGCAGGCCATGAAAGATTTGCTGAAAGTCAGCGATGGAGACAAGGAGAAGCTGGTCAAGCTCAACAACTTGAGGTCAGTGTGACATTTGATCTTGATTCTGATTGGTTGATGTTGAAAGTGTTTGGACCAATGGATGAGTTTCCCTCCTTGTTGTTGCTGTTGGTTCCTTGACCATGAATGGATGTGAGATTGTTGCACTGACTGATGTGCACTCGTGATCACTGCCTATGTGTTTGTCACACAGCAAGGCCTGTACTAAAGACATGAGCCTGTTTCATTCTTAGTTCTTTTTTCTCTACTAATAGGTATTAATTGTCCACCTGTGCTACAACAGTGCACAGGTCTGTAATGATAGACATGTGAGATGTGACACGATGAAAGCAGGCTCTCGTCAGATTTATTGGTATCACTGTGTAGATTATTGATTTCCTTTTCTGTGTGTGCAAAAATTTTTGCCCAACATAGAAGTCAAGCTATCGGCAATTTAAGATGATGGAGATGACTTTGGTGCTGTAGCTGAATTTAGTGAGATATTGATTTTTGTTAATCCTTATTATTTCTTACTAGGCCATGCCCCTAAATTACAGTTTTTGGCCTTTTACTCAGTCCATTTCAGCAAATTTAGATGTGAAATGCATTTCTAGATTGATATAAAAAGTTTCTGAAGAAGAAAAAATGCATTGAAAATTCATTTACTGTTGAAAAATGTGATTTCTCCAGTGCCCTCAGTCTGACGAACGCCTGATTTTATCATGTCGCATCTCACATCTGATCCAAGATAGAAAGTGAGGGAAGAGTTTTTTTCTATCTTTTGTTTCTTTCAACCACACTAATTTGTGTTGTAGTTGGCTTCCACACTCCAGCTGCCATGCCCAGAGTGACCATGTGTCACCCTGTCAGTGGCCTTGTGAGGTGGCTAGCAATATCAAAGTCATAATCAAGTCCTCAATATTGATACTGGATATCTTTTTTTTTTGGTGTGTGTGTTGGGGTTTAACCGTATGAGCTCTGGTCAACAGTGCCTGAAAAACCCCTGTTCCTGACCCTCTGGGCCAAGAACTCACATTTCTTCTTTGATGATCAAGGGTACAAACATAATTGCTGTGGTCCTCAATGGCCTTGCCCCAAGGCGACCTATTAGATCTCTTTTTTACTGTAGTGGACGTGTAGTATTGGAGTAAGTGCGTCAGCCCGGTCTACCCAGCTGTGGGAAATTTGACACCGGAAAATCTGCCTCGTATATCGGGTTGTAGGGTTCAACAACTTACCGACACATCAGCATGATCACGGCTATTTTGTGCCAAGCATGATAAGATACGTTTAACACACCAAGAGGAAAAGAGGAAAGAGAGTGGGACAGGAGGAAGGAGAGAGAGAGAAGAAATATCACCTCTGGTATTGTGAGGTTGGCATTCTGTGGGAGATGTCCCACCAATGGCAGGCTTTTACTGCTTGCAGGTGAGAGCAGAGAACTTACTTATATGAACTGCATCCCTGGGGGGAGATATTGGACGTGGAATAAGTTATAGACCAGAGTGAAATGTGAGTTGTGGAATAGGATGAATGGAACATGGACAAGATGTTTCAATGCTCAGGTATCATATTCTCTCTACAGATCAGCTCACAAGTTCACGACGGAAGAGCTCGGGGAAGAGTCTCTTACCAGCGAGGAGGAAATCATAACCAGGTGAGACAAAAACACAGGAGGCAGATTCTCAGAGACACAGACTCACTTTCATTGTCTTTACTGTTCTATTTTTTAAAATAATTGATGGTATCATGAGTAGGAAAAAGCAACCAGACCGCACTGAGTTAGGCTATAGGTCAGATAAAATATTATGGAAATGGTCTCATTCATGGCATTATTGTCTGACGTAGTTTTGAAAAATAATAGATCTTGTCAGTTTTTTTTTTTTTCTTCTTAGCAGTCAGATGATTTCCCTAATGCTAAGTGTACTGAATAGTGATATTGTTGTATGTTGTATGCAGGAAAGTGAAGGCAGACATTGCAGAGTTTTTTGTTTTCTCTGGCAGTTTCTTCACGGAAATGAACGAGCGGCTGTTTCAGACCTTATTGGACATCTCCCAATCCCAGGACCGCCAGTTGACCTCCGACCACATGAAGAGTATCGGGCTGGACCCGGTCGGAGACCGAGCCTTCCTCATGGAGCTGGTGGAGCATTATGGGATAGATGTAGTGTTGATGGTAGACAATCCATGCTGTCCTAAGTAGCGGAGCTGAGGAAATAATCTCAGGATCTGAGGTCTAATGCCTGTATTTCTTATCTATACCATTGACAAGACAGTATTTCTGAGAGCTGATCCTCAGGCTGGTACACAGATGTGGCCTGTTTGCTTTGTGGCATGGCAGGAAGAAAATGTCCGTTGACACTTGATGGAAATTCTCTTCACAAGTGTAGGGGGCAAATGATACAATATAAATTGTCGTAATCTCTTCAGTTCTGTAGGCCAGACGGACATTGTAATGAAAGTGAAATGATTGATTTATAATCCAATGTAATGCAAGGATAAAACTGTTCTTCAGTCCAATTTAAATAATATGGGGTCATTCTTTAAATGATTTTATCTCGTTGAGATAAAGTGAAAATATTTGTATTTATTTATTTAAAAAGTTTGTTGTCATCCAGTGCAATCTTGAACTAAGTGATAGATCCTGGTGGATCGCTAGTGATTTCACTTGTTTTATGTGCATTTATTTTTTTCACACATCACACCTGTCTGATCAACCTCAGTTTTTCATGAGATGCAAGTATGGGAACGTGAAAGATTTTTCTGGTTTTGGTTACTCAGAACAGTGAAGTGAAACTAGCAACTCTTGATGTCACCATAGAAGAGATCTGGTCAGAGGAGGTTTGGTAGGTGAATGAAAAAGTACTTACAACTATAACAACACCAATGTTATATATTGTTATTTTTGTTGCGTACCCAAAATTTATTGTTCTGTTTCTGAATGATGTGGTGGTCTTGAGTGCGGATATCCTGGAAGCTGGGATAAGTGCTGTTTACTTATCATAAAGTTATCGTCTCTTCCGTCTCCAAGTTTGTACCTTTGTCAGGGATGTCAAATTTCCTACTTCAGTAGGATTTCCCACTTTTTGGCTGTCAGTAATTTCTCTGCTGGCCCCAAATCTGGTCTTATTTACTTTTAACGTACTACAGTTTTAAAGAATATGCCAGGAACTTTTCCTACTTTTTCATGTCAACAGATTGACATCCTCGCTTTGTTCTCAGCGTTATGACCTGTGTTGTTTTGTGGTTTGTTGGTCTGGGAGATGTGAGACTGAAAAGTCAGCCAGGCTTTGTAATCTCACTCATCTCCAGAGTTTGTGCTCCACTGTGACCACATCACTATCTGTCTGTAAGTTGTTGAGATCTCAGCCAGCTGGCACAACATTTATCCTCAGGATGGAGTCAGTCGGTGAAGGGAGAAAATCCGGGAGGTGGGGGATGGAATGTGAACATTGTCTCCTTATTGTGCTAAACTTGAAACAATAACCTTGATAACCCTGGCCTTTACAATTTTCTGGAGTGGAAACATTTGCTCAGGGCGGCCTTTGATTTCCATAAGCTGACGTTAATTGAGAACAGTGTTATATAGGGACATTCTGAAAAATGGGAAGATCGTGATCTTTGTCTCTTTTGCGCTGGTCAGAGAAAGTCAGGAGCCATGGTATAATCAGGAACTCATCGTTTGCTACCTCATTTGTTTTGTTCGAGACATTTTGTGTTGACGTGTCCACTTACTGACCAAGTGGTAATTTGTAACTATGAATTTAGTGCTAGAAGTGTCACACTCACAGACGGTAGGAAATTTCGTTTTCTAACACGAGCGCAATAACTTGATGATTTTGACTAGATCTCCAGTTGGTTGCTCTTTTTTTTTTGTTTGAACTTCAAAAAACACTGTGTCTCAATTATTTATATCATTCTGAGAGATTTCCAGGAATTTCTGCCCACTAATCACATAATGAAGCAAAGATCAAATACCCAGTGCTTTTAACTGGGGCAAGTGCATACATATGGCCACATCAGTTCTCAGTTGAATGTCAGTAATGCCAGTGAAGGTCAGCCTTAAGAAAACAATTCCCCCCTTTGATCAAAACCTGACATCCTCAACACTAGTGAAAGTTGTTACTGTCGCCAGTTACACCTGTTATGTATTTATTTCCTAGATACACTGTACCATCACTACCAAACCATTGTGATACCGACTGCTTCAAGTGAACTCATGTCATTGTACTTTCGACTTGTCTACTGTTTCTATTTACGATTTACTCTGCATGTGTATATGACTTATATGAGCATCATTTGTTTGCAACGTACAGTTAACAATGTATGATCAAGGCCACACTTTATTGCATGCCCCTTCTGTAACATATGGCTTGCACATGACATATGCTTGTACATATATTATTAATTATATAACATAATTTTTAACCTGTGAAAAGGAAATTTTCTAGGTCATAGAAATGTTGATGGTTTTGGTTTATACTTGGAGAGACTCCATGTAGAAACTGAATGTGTGTTAGACAGAGGAAGGAACTTAGCACCCCCACAGACATCTCACAGTAGCATCACCAAGTCAGTTTTGAGAAACAGGACAAACCCCATTTTGTTGCAAACATTGAACATGTTTAGGTGGAGGAGAACATTGAAGACTTGTATTGTAAAAACATTGTGACCGACTGTTCCTGTTCTTTGATCACATGCTGCAGTGAAGAGGGTGGCTACCATCATAGCACTAAACCTTAGGAATCAAAACAACTGCGGAGGTAATTGTGACATGGTTATGACATGATTGTGACGTGTCTGTGGAATGGCACCGATTAATGTTGACCATTCTATTATTTCTGGCTATTGCACCTTCTTTCACAGTGACAACTCAGAGGTTATCAAAGATAGTTGTGATCATAAGTCGTGCGGAAATTTGACTCATAGATTGTTGTACTTGCAAAGAAGCTCTGACATGGAGTTTGTTGCTTATTGTGTTAGTGTATAGAGGGTTCTGACGGCCTGTCACTTACTGTCAGCCCCTTATACACTGAATTTTTCATCTGCTTCCAGTTTGTAGTTGAAAGTTGAACATTCTTTTTAAAGTCTCACAATTTCCATTCCCACCACGGTTACTTTCCGTTCTCTTTTATTCAGCAAGTTCTTTTGAATATTTTACATTTTTTGGACGATTTGAAGAGTGGTCAATTTTAAATTTAAAAAAAAAAAATTCTATTAGGGCTGTTTGTGTTGGTGGAAGATCAGATGGCAGGTTTTAGTGGGAATTGTTTCTGAACAATCATTCCATGCATATGGAGCACAAGTGCCATATGTTTTGTGTCCAGGAGAAACGAGTCAGAAGTTGCGCCAGGCGAGTTCAATGTAGGGCCATTTTTAACTATTTTACCGACTCAGATACCATTTTTCCCCTCACAAAATGAAAATTTAACTTTTCCTAACCTGAAAAAAAAAAAAACAACAAAAGCTTGGTACCTGAGTTAGAAAATAGGTAAAAGCGGCCTTAGCTCAAAATGGCCCAGCATGGCGTCCGACTCATTTGGCCCGGGCACAAGACATATAGAGTCTATGTAAGGCAGTGTTAACCCTGCGCAGGCACTGAGTGACGTGAAGGCCTGCATTGTTTTCCTTCGATTTGTAACACTGAGAAGTTCACCCGCTCATCTGAGCTTGCTAAAACAATCCTGCAAGGCACAGTGAGGGGAGGAAGACGAAGAGACAGACAGAGTAAGAGATGGGAGGACAACATTCGAGAGTGGACAAACATGAAACTGAAAGACACCCTGATGGCGGCTGAGAGACGTGAGGACTGGAGGAGGGTGGTTGACGGAGCTTCCAAGGCACCTCAAAGGATTCATAATGTGAGGGTTCGGTGATGGTGATGGTGAAAAGTTCACTACAGGTAAAAAAAAAAAACTGGAAAGTTTTGAGTATTAGCAAACATCGTGTATCTCAATATGCAATGAAATGTAGGCCTACATGTCGAATCTTCAGACACATACAGTTTTGGTGCATTGTTGCGAAGCTGACTTACTCACGCGATTGACAAAATGAGATTAAAAAAAAAGGACATTGTGTAGATATTTCATTTTGCTGTGTCTGACCATGTGAGATTTGTGAAATCATGTGTTATATGGGACACACGATTCTGTGGGTTGTAAACTGGCTTCTTGTATGTTACAAAAATATCTTTATTCATCAGGAGACTGACACAGTACTGGCAATGTGCAATAAAAGATGTTGTATTTTGGCTGAGCAAGTGTACAGTATGTGTGTGGATAAACTTGACCAGTTGATGGAACTGGCCATTTGATATTGAGGTGAGGAGTGAACTATTTCTTATGTTTTTTCTGCCTGTGTTGCTATGTTAGTGTTGGTTTTATGACTGTTCCAGTATTGAGATTTCTAGCACATTAAGTCAGTTTCAGAACACAGTAGCATAGCTATAGTTAAATGCCAGGAATGTACAGTACTTTTAGTCAATGCAGTGGTTTTATTTATGTTTATAGCTGAGAGTTAAATAGCCATGAGAAGTTTTTGTTGCCATGTCTAGGCCATCTGAACAAAGCCAGTGAGGCAGAGAGAAGAAAAGGTGATTTATGGTGCAGTCTTTTTAACATAGCATTGCATTGTTACAATTGTACTGTTGGGGGAAAAAAGTAGTTAGATGTAAGGATGTCTCTATGTCTAACTCTGCCTCTGCAGCCGTGTATTGTATAGTCATAGGCCAAACTCATTTCATTGCCGTGGGCTGCAGTGCATCTTGGTCTGACCACATGGCCAACTAGCATGTCAGCTGGCATTTTTTGTTATACCCGCCTGGGCTGTTTTGTGTCTTGCAAACTTGCAACATGACCACATGTAGCTGCAGTGCGAGAGTTAGACACAGACAGATGCACTGTGGCTATGGCTAGAGTGTAATCCATTTCATGGAACGGGTAACTAATGATGCAGAAATGGCTGGCTAGAGTTGGGAAAACATACATATAAGTACAATCTGCAACTTTGGAAGGAACTGCAAATTAAATGTAAACAAACCAAAATGATGTGGTATAGAACACCGTGTAGTCCACTAAGTTTCTACGCAGAAACTATTCTACCTGAACCAATTTCAGCCATTCCAGTTTGTTGATTTTACATAAGACTTAACCTGGCTTGATGAGATGTACAGCCTGTGGTTGTAGGTATACCATTGTTAACTGTAGAAATGCTTGTACAGCTCAGAATGAATGTTAATTCATATAGGTGTGATGATTTATGTTTATATTTTGCTTCATTTTACGTCTTTTATATGAGACACACTTTGTTTTTATTGTTGTACAGGTTTTGAATTGTTTACCAAAGTTATGTTTAGTTATGTTCATGTGAAGTGGTGCTATTGCATTGAAAGATTTCATTTTGAATTGTTATTTTTCAAAAACTTTGTGCACAATTTCAATCAAGATTCGCTTCACTTCAGTCATTCATATGACTGAGACACTACACGATGAAATCAGGCACTCGTCAAACTGAGGTGATAAAAAAAATCATGTGTTTTTCAACAGTAAATGAAATTTTAATGTATTTTTTTTTTTTTCTTCCCAGAAGCTTTCTATATCAATGTAAAAATACATTTGAGAGTCAAATTTGCTGAAGTAGATTAAATAAAAGTCCAAAACTTGTAATTTAGAGGCATGGCTTAACAAGGATTAACACGGATTTACAGTAATGATCCGTCATTTTCTCCCTAAATTCAGCTACAGCAACAGGCCACCCCACCATCTTTAATGCCAACTTCTCAACTTTTACTTAGGCTTTAGCAAAACTTTTCGCACACACAGAAAGGGAAATGAATAAACTTCACACTGATACCAATAACTCTCTATGCTCAAAATTTGACTGGTGCCTGATTTGGCATCGCCTCTCATAATTCATTATTTGGTCCTTCCACGAGCCAGTGAATAATTTTGTCGATGAAACAAGATACATGTATCTTAAGTTTTGTACATGGTCAGGTTTCAGGCCATGGATGTAGCTTTATGTATATTGTAAACTAGAACACTCCACATACGTCTGGATCAAAACCCTCATGTTGTGTTTGTTTCTGTGAGTTGCATTTTTACTGGATTTGTACTTGTACCTGGTAATGACAACCTTTGTGGTTAGGAGACATACCAGCTGTGAGGTAATTGATAATTGACCATTAGATATATGTTTACTTAAAGCTAAGATGGGTATAACTTGAACTCTTGTTGTAATGGTTATCAGTTTCTGCTATAACTTGAGACAGTCAGCGACAGACTGATGTGAGGAAACAAAGTTGAAAATGCTTGGTGAAAGCACATAAATAACAAGAGACTGTGTGAATGTTTTCACTTTCTTTAACACAGTAGTTCTCCTAACTCTGTGACTGATGCATTCTTGTGTAATATTAGAGCTGCATTGAGATTCTCATACAGTTCTATGTAAGACATGGGTGGCAGTCAGGGAATAGTTGTGTGTAAGCTGCAGTATCATTCCTTATGAAGTATGGGATCATTCCATCTGGTTTCACATTCATGTGAACTGTTTTGTTCGGCTAAAATGTTCATAGACATATGTGCATGTAACTAACTTCCAAATCTCTCTCCTGCCTACCTTGTGAGATAGAGTTTTATCAGTTCTGCAAAAATTTCATGCTTTATTGGTGGTGATGTAACAGACAAGATTAAATTTCAAGGAGCAGTGAAATCTTGAAGTACATGTACAAATCATACTACATACACTGTCTCAGATGGACAGATGCTTACACAAGCATTGTACGATCTAGTAATGTTAGTATTAATTGTAAAAGATGAGACGTTACCAGATTTATGATAGCAGAACACTGCCAGTGAATTCAAGAGAAATGTGCAGATATAATTATGTAATTATGCCACATGACGGTCATAGAGGATTTATTTGACCTTTCGCTCCACCCCGAGGTGGACAGGTAACCATGGTTCAAGTGGTCATTCTCTCAATATAATTATTATTTCATTATTTTACCTAGCTCTTGAATACTGAGGCAGGCCAGTTGATATGACACAGACTGTCACACCAGGTTCCTGCCTGTTGTGTATGGAGTGCACTGCAGTGGTTTGCACTAAGTGTTCCAAATCATTGGCTTCAAAGGATAGATTATCTAAGGTCATCTTAACTATAAGTGACAGTCATAGGTATCAATGGGCTGATAAAGGGAAAATACATGTATGTAGACTATGTAGGTGATTTCACTTCTTGCAACTGGTATTTTTTTTAATCCAAAGTTTGTGGATCTGAGGGCTGTTCGTGTCAGAGACACAGACGGAATCTTCCCCCGAGTGAGCGCACACAAATTTAGTCCAAGGTCATTAACAATAAATGTAAGACTGGCAGAATCTTCCTATGGTGGGGTATGATTTCCAGGGAGATGATCATGTGCCCAATGTGTAACAAGATTGTACATACTTTGTTTGATTGTCTGTTCCTGAGTTCTGCCATAGTTTTCACAGTGGACCAAGTTCCCATGCATCAGTTTTTGTCAGCCGTGTTGTGCTGGTCTTTGTTTCTCCTGTTCAATGTGCTCGTCTCCAGACTGGATTGTGATATTGATCACTTTGTTCCTGCCTCGTACATGTATTTATTCCAACCTGAATACATATCCACAAA
Organism: Peronia verruculata; assembly: GCA_038406235.1. Classification (NCBI taxonomy): domain Eukaryota; kingdom Metazoa; phylum Mollusca; class Gastropoda; order Systellommatophora; family Onchidiidae; genus Peronia; species Peronia verruculata. Next base: position 21,585 of record JBCAUA010665989.1, read on the forward strand.
AACTTCTCTCTTGTTTTTTTTGTTGTTGTTGTTGATGGTAGTTGTCTGTTCAGAATGAATGCAGCTGATCGTCAGTGGGCTACTATGCTGGGCTATTTCACAGATTGAACTACTCTGTCCCACTGATCACTTGAGCAGTCTGTTCATATAAGGGGGAATTTAAAATTAGTCAAATCGGGATGAGAAACCACTTGTTATTGATGTTTGGTCAAAATCATTCACTGACCTAAGCCAGATTTTTTTCTCCATTTTGCTCAAAAGTAGACAAAATGAGAAAGGCCAATATGGTAGCAATATGACATTACTTTTTTTTGTACAGCAATCCATATGCCTTGTGCCCAGGGCAAATGGGTCGCAAGTCGCACCAGGTGAGTTCAAGTCACAGCCCTTTTTTTTTTACCATTTTCCAACTATGATACCAGAATATTTCTTTTTTTCAGATTAAAAAAAGTTAAACTGTCATTTTGTGAAAACAAAAAACAAAAACAAATTTAGTATTTTAGTCAGAAAGTAGTTAAAAACGACCAAAAGTGGCCGTGTATCTTCATTGCCCTGCGCGACTTCCGACTCATTTGCCTTGGTGGCAAGACATATGATGCGCCCTTGTTCTAAATAATGCCAAGTTAAACTAGCAAGCACTCAGGAAGAAGAGCAGAACCAGGTGACAAGTTTTACACATCACAACTGCCAGGGATCAGTACCCCATTCAGTTAGGTATTTTCAACAAAATCGCATGACCTAGGAAACCGCTCACTTGTGGCTTTGTTTATATGATGTGACAGGTCTGAGAGCTCACTATTCGTCCAGATTTGTCTGCCATGCGCAGAGCAAGTAAACAAAGCCACATGTGAGCGATGTTCACTAGGTCTTGTGATTTTGATTAAAATACCTAATTGAGAAAATGGCCGATCAGTTTTGTTTATCCTTATCAATTGTTAGACCATGTAACTAAATTACAATCTTTGGGCTTTTACTCGATCTATTTCAGCAAAGTGAACTCCGAAATGAATTTTTAGATTGATATAGAAGGTCTTGGTGAAGAAGAAGAAGAAGAAGAAGAAAAAAAAAAAACATTGTGTTGAAAATAAAATTCATTCTTTGTTGAAAAATGCGTGATTTGTCCGGTGGGCTCAGTTTGACGAGCGCCTGATTTCATCGTGTCGCGTCTCATATTTGTTTTTAGCTTTGCTGAGTGAGTAAGATCCTAGGAACCGAAAGCTCGCATGTCGTGGTATTGTGTTTTCAACCTTTTCCCGGGAGATGGCTGTCAGTCATGTCTACAAACTTACATATAATGTGTGTTTGAGTTGTGTTACATGATTATGTACGTGAGCATGTCTCGAATCATGTCTGTATACCATGGTATGAAAATGTACCTATTTTGTTGCTCCTGTTTGTTTGGGGGCAAATTTCGTGTGTGGCTGTTAAACATTTTGGTTCTGTTAAGCGCTTCGAGCCTCCCTGGGGTGAGGCGCTATATAATAAATGCCCTTTATTATTATTATTATTATCATTATATACATGTCGTTCTTGTATGTGTCGATCAACCATGTGTCGATAAATGTGAATCTCAAATCTCTACTTTTGGAGCCAAAGCAACATGATAATCGATAAACTTCTAGATGAATATTCCTTCCCGAAAATCAGGACCAACAAAAAGCAATAACATGATACTTTAGTTTGTTTTTCTTGCAGAAAAGATTAAGGTGGGGAAAAAAAGCAAAATAGAAACTCGGACATATGCTGAGACACACATACACATTTCCATCCTTCCTTCCATCCATCCATCCATCCATCCATCCATCCACCCATCCATCCATCCATGCATCTTATCCACCCGCCCATCCATCCATCCCGTCCATCCATCCATCTTATCCAGCCATCCATCTTATCCATCCATCCATCTTATCCACCCACCCATCCGTCCTTCCATTCACCCATCCATCTATCCATCTTATCCATCCATCCATCCAATCCTTTTAGCTAAAACCACGGCAAAATATTTTAAAATTCCGCCCCTTGCATTTCAAGGATGCTAACAGTTTCTGATTATCCAAAACCTTGGCTGTAAAATCAGAGTTAAACATTGGCTAACATCCTGTCAATTCCGACAACTCTTACCAGGGGCAAGAGGAGATTACTCCAGCTCCACATCTTAGAGTGCTTTGAGTGCTTTTCCTTGAAATTCCGTTCTCCTCGTTTTCTTTGAAAACTGTAATTTGTTATTTTTGTTTGTTTGTTTGTTTGTTAGCCCTTGATTATGTAGAAATGGTGACTAGGATTTGTGATGAGTTTTATTCATTTTGTCTGAGTTGAAATCATTTGTTCGATATTTCCATAATAGTTTGAGGCAGCGGGCGTTGCAGCTTGAGTAGAGTAATTTTGGCGTATTATAAGATGAGAAAGTGAAGACAAGTTTAACATTGAGACATTGTTTGTGCTCGACTCAAAAAGTATTTCTCTTCATGTTGGTCAACAGACACCTGATATATATTAACACATAATACACACGCGCATATAGATACTTAAAGTTCACATATAGTACCAGATTAAAGCGGTGATGACAGCAACAACAACAACAACGACGTCGAACACAACAGCAGCAATATCGACAGCAACAACAACGTCGACAACAGCAGCAGCAACAACAACAACTTCGACGACAACAGCAGCAACAACAACAACAACTTCGACGACAACAGCAGCAGCACCACCACCACCAACAACAACACAACAACTTCGACAACAGCAGCAGCAACAACAACAACATCTTCGACAACAGCAGCAGCAACAACAACAACTTTGACGACAACAACAACTGGACGACAGCAGCAGTAGCAACAACAAAAACAACTTCGACGACAAAAGTAGCAACAACGATAACAGCATCAAAAACTTTAGAAACATACAATCAATGAAAAACAATAGCAAATCATGACTACCAGTAGGCTTGAGAGAGAAGCAAGCTATTGACGTGAGAACAAAAGCTTATGACATAGGAAGACATAGTAGTCAAGTGAAAAGGCCTGCAGCAACAAAAGCAATACCAAATCTGCATAGCGTTTTATTGTATGTCTAGAAAGCCGCCGTCTGTATACAACCGATTTTGGCTTCAGATCCCACAATGAGCGGTAGACAAGTGAACCAAGTGTTAGGCTGGTCTTGGTTGTTGGCGATTGTTGACCATACATACACAGGCATTATCAGACAGAGAAACAATTGTCGGGGCTAACGGCATTAAAAGTAGTGGTCGATTTTTTTTTTAAGCCTTTCAATCCTAAGAAAGTAAGATTATCTCGGCTATTTTTAGGAAGTTGCAAGTTTTTGCTGAGAAATTTTGTGGGTTGAAATTTGGAATTTAGATATTTGGCCCGGACAGCGGCACTCAGCCTACTCTTCTTTCGATTTTGAATTGCCAAGGGTTCTTTAACGTGCGTAACGTACACATGGGACCCCCGAAATATATTCGCCCTTATCTGAGAAGGCTAGACGTCGGGCTTCCCCACCCACAGGAAGCCAGGGGACCTTTGAGTCACTGAAAAAATGCGGGTTTTCGATCCTCGTGTCCTGTCAACCCCCGATGCAGAACCTGCGAGTCGATCCCGGCCTGTTTTTCTCCATGAGCAGACACCATACTCATTGAGCCACTGCGTCCCCCAACGTGATATAACTTCTCAATTTTTCCAATATAGTAACATCAAAAATAGATTCTGTTCTTTTGAATGAAACTATTCAGGATGAAAAGATGATCACAGGCGAAGACAAGAGTCTGGCGTATTCCGGTTTTTATTGTTATGGTTACTATTATTGCTATTAGGAAAGGCTGAGAACGTCTCTGAATATCCGGATAATTTGCTTGATGTCCGCCTTGTCTGTCCTGTCACTGTGTGAGAAGAAAGTCAATTTCTGCCTAACTCGCTCACGAATTCGCTCACACGACAGTCACGTACTCACTCACGTTCCACTTCGTCGGGAATCTTCGTCGCGCAGTTGGAACAACTTGACCTTTTGCGTTTAAGTGAATAAGTTGAGATTTTTCTCTCTTTTTTTGTATTTGTTTGTTTGTTTGTTTTTTGATGGGATATAACCTTCTGGAAGTTGCATAACCAGTGTAACACACCCCCACCCCCCGGTCAGCTCCTCTCCTTTCTCCAGACACATACAAGCCATGTTGTTATCATTATCATAATAATATGGTTAAAACGCATCTTTTGTGTGTGTGTGTGTTGTTTTCACTTGTCTTGGTATTGCCTACACCTTCAGTGATAAGTATGTTACTTTGTTTTATTCCTGTGTTATAGGCATGATACTGTCAGTACTAAATTTTCTTTGACTGAAGTTTTCGATCAGCGAATTGTCAGAGAGACTAACTACTGTATGATGCATTTCTTTTTCCGAATTCAGTACAGGTGGTTCTTTCGTTACCCTGTCAATACTGTTGTTGCCGAAAGCTTGCTATTAACCGAAGTTTCTGTAACGCGGACTGACAGATCGCCCCAGTGACTGACATGTCACCTCAGTTCTGACATTGGCTATCCCAGCTGGACTAGTGGAGATGATAATCACGACAAAGGCTGATGTCACAGCTGTCCATTGTGTCAATGGGTTGCTTTCCCTAGGAGAAAAATGTAACAACAAGTACATCCCTGTACACACGGAGGTTGGAGTTACACAAGAGGATGTGCGGTTTGATGTCAAGTTTGTGTGGGATATTTGCGACATTGATGCTGTTTTTGTAATATGCTACACTTGTAAGTTGTAAATAACAGTAGAGAGAGAGAGAGAGTTACATACTCCGCTTCACCAACATGTCACAGGGATGTCAAATTTCCTACTTTTTGGCTGTCAGTAATTTCTGTGTTGGCTCCGAATCCAATATTATTTACATTTACATACCTTACTTTATGTGTTGCTAAAGAATATACCAGAAACTTTTCCTACTTTTCATGTGGACAGATTGACATCATTCTCTGATCTCATGAGGTAATTGTTGTGAGTTAAATAACCTTGATACTGTGCTCATTAACGGCTTCACTGTGATGGTAACTGTGGATACTAATTCTGTGGATTCACATTTCCCAAGAATATCCATACCCATCCAGGAAGATGTAGTGTGTATTATGCAGCTTACAAAGGATCGTGAGGTTGCTTTTTGTTGATAGTTTATATCACTGCAGCTTGATATCCTAGAAAATAGTTTGAAGAAACCCATATCTAAAGTATCATTTTCTAACATACCACGCAGCGTAATAATTGTCTTAATGATCTGTTCGAGATACCCACCACGAAGGAGGTTGAAAGGCATAACGTGATCACTATCAACACAAGTTGAAATGTGGAGAAAGACTTGACAGATGGTTGTGAAAAGAACGAAATTTCTTCCATTATCTGGACAGCAACAGAGTGATATTTCACTGCTTTGTTAGATCTTGGCCATTACTTTGATATGGTCATACCTCTCGTCGGGAGTCACAGTTTTGAACCTTTGCACTTAGTGTTGTTACTGTGAAATGGATTTTCTTAGACTGTAATATGGATGCTTCTGAATGGTGCAAAAAGAATACGTCATCTTCAATAATGAATTCGGCCTGGCTTTGATTTTTTAACACGATTGATGCCTTGTGAAAGATAGATCGGAGAAACGGCTGGTTTGTTAATCTAAACAACTTCTGAAGAATGTGCCTGTATTTTATGATTCCATTGGTGTGAAATACGGCGTTCATCACCCCCCAAAGCAGCTCGGATCTGGCTTCATTGATAGATCTAGTCTTACAACATTTTCTTGTTGTGCAGTTTCTCTTGAATCCCCGATTGCCCAAGTTTGCTGGATACTTATAGGACGAGAAAGGGGGACATGGAATTCTACGTTGCTGTCGTTGTTCATCCCTCAATGTCCTCTCTGTCCTCTTTTTTCCCTCCTTCCTCTGACTGTCTTTCTATCGGCCTCCGGCTAATACAGGGGATGATCTCGTCACATCAGTGGTCTGCCCTTGCCCACACTTGGCGGGTCTTGGCTCTCATAGACAAATTGACTCAGTTGGCTACCATACACCGTCTCTCTCTCTCTCTCTCTCTCTCTTTCTCTCTCTCTCTCTCTCAGTCCCACTCTGTGTATCTCTTTCGCTTCGCCCTATTTCGCGATCTCTTTCTTACCAGTGACCAGACCGCCAGAATACAGAAATACTTAACTTATATTGGCTTTTTAACAAAATAACTACGGATTTAATCGGAACTGGCGTACATATATGTTATGTGAAGCAATATCCAACAGCTAATACAAATTTAGACAAAGAAACAAAGAGTACGTGGTCTATGATAATAAACTACACTGAACTCTATCTTGTTGCGCATGGAACATTTTTCATGGAGCAGGGCGAAAATGCTTTGTAAAAATGTATGTAATTTATAGGAAATCAGTCACTGAATGATCTACTGTAGACGACTTCCCAGAACACTATCCATTGTGCGTATCCTTGTTTACAATGGGGGGACCACTGTGTTGGGATTACTCCCAAAGGGGGGACCACTGCAATGTCCGTCGGCGGCTGAGAAGGGGAGACAAAACCTCGGAGCTCAGTGCTGTGACTGGCTGACTACCATTAATAAACCGCAGGCGTCTCCCACACAAAGTCGTGTGTCTCTGAGTTCCCCTATAACACTGGGCTTTTCTTGGCGTGTAAACGGAGTTAGTGAGACCGAGTCGTTTCTTTATCTTGTGATTCCCATGTCAGTTCTTGTGTTAATTCGACAGTGTAAACAGTGTCAACAATAGTGCAGTGGGACATGCAGCATAATATTATGCTATGGAGTTTTCAGTTAAGAGCAGGGGCTATAATACATGCAGGGTATGCTACATAGAGTGTGCAATTATAGTATGCAATTGTTCTGTGGGCTTTAGTACGTGAAGTGTATGCTATAGAATGTGCAATAAAATTATTGTTAGCAGTAGACAGTTATAGTGCTGTAGACTATAATGCATGTTTTATATGCTATCGGGTGTGCAATTATAGTATGCGATTGGTGTAGTGTGTTTGGCAGTGAGCTATATTTCATGCAGTGTGTGCTTTAGATTGTGCAATTATAGTATACAATAGTGCAACGGGCTATGATACATGCAATATATGCTATAGGGGGTGCGATTATAGTAAGCAAAAGTGCAGCGGGCTATAGCACATGTTGTGCATGCGATAGAGTGTGCAGTTAGAATAAGCAATGGCGCAATAGGCTATAATACATGCAATATATGCTATAGAGTGTGCAATTAGAATGAACAATAGTGTAGAGGGCTATAAGACGTGCAGTGTATTTACAGAGTGCGCGATTATAGGAAGCAATAGTAGGCCATAATGCATGCAGTGTAATTCTGTGGTACCGTATACTATAGGGTGTGCAGTTGTAGAGCTCAATAGTATGGGGCATGTATAGACAGTTTAAGCAATAGCACGGCATTTTAACACTTTCCCTGCCAAAATATTAGGACACATCTAACGAGTGTTCATTAGCCTATGTCTGGTAGCAGAATAGAGTAAAAAAAGATTCTAATAGTTTGTCTCACAGGATACAAATATGGGGGTCCCTGAAACATATTTTCATCACTTTGTGCACTTTTACGAATTTCAGAAACGTTTAGTATTGCCCTTGGCATGCAAAGTGTTAAAACGGAAGTGGCTACGGAAGTGTAGAAAATCCCCTCCCTAGACTCGAAAGAATTATAGAGGTGTAAAAAATCCCTTAGGAAGGACCGTCACCTGCTCGTCGGACCTGCATGTTAGAGTTAGGGTGGACCAATCTCTTAGGGAGGACCGTCACCTGCTCGTCTAACCTACATATTAGCGTTAAGGTGGACGCGCTGGTCGAGGGTCCCAACGGGTTAAGCCAGCGGGGTTGTTCTATATCATTTTCACTTTACGAACACCAAATAACAGAACAACCCCGCTGGCTTAACCTGCTGGGACCCTTGACCAGTGCAAGACCACCCTAACGCTAACATGAAGGTCCGATGAGCAGGTGAGAGTGGGCAACATAGGGACCGCAATTCTTAAGTAATGCCAAAATCTAGGCTTTGGGTCAAAATTCTACACCTAAATAGACCTAACTCGAGTCTACGGAGGTGATTTTCTACACTTCTTTAGCCACTTCCGTTAAAACAGTGTACACAATAGAGTGGGAGATATATATATGTTTATAGAAAGTGTTGGAAATTAGTACGGGATTACATGCAGTAGTGTCGGATCGGTTGGATAGTGTAAACAAATGGGTGACGCCTAACCCATTTTTGCAGAAACTTGTTATACTAAGTATTTATTATAATGATTGTGAATTGCAGCGACCTTGGCCAAAACTGTGGAAACCACGCAGTTTGGATGTTTGTGAAAACTACTAATACAGCTCAAGTGCTAACCAACTATGACACTGGTATCTTTATGACTGTGAAGAGCGAACGTTTTTCTGGTAACGACAGTTATTTATCTATGAAATAAACAAGAGTAGGCTGTCAATATTCATTTTTAGTAGGAAAACAGACTTTTTGGATGACCATCAGCTCCTTTACTGATGGGCATGGATTTTTCATCTCTTGCAGTAGAAATTTTTTTAAAAGTCTTACAGCTTACTGCAGGGATATGGCACGGTAGAACTGCTTTTTTGCTGTATACAGCTTGACATCTGAGCAAAATATGGAAACCGTACAATATTGCCTGAGTAGTGTGTCATGTTTGGCTTCAATATCTTTGTGTTATGAAGTTGTTGTAATATACCACCCTAATATCGATATCTCTGTAAAAATCGAGTGCGCTGGCAACGAAATCATTACTGTAGATAACAGTAAGGTTGGTCAATATGTGGAGACCATACACATGTCGTGTAGCAGTAGTGCTGACACATCGCGGATGTGGGTGAAGCCACAGCAGGGCGACAACGGACGGTCGCTCATACACAGACAGTGGAGTCGGCAATGTGTCAGGTCGCCTGACCCAACTCTTAGTTTTTCGGGAACTTGTTCATCTTCAGGATGTCCTCAGTGTGTGTGAGTGTGTGTGTGGGGGGGGGGGGTGCGTGCGCCCACCCACACTCTCCTCCCCTTAGCCCTCCACACCAATT
>JBCAUA010665990.1:0-15637 GCA_038406235.1 Peronia verruculata
TGGGGGTGGGGGTCGGGGGGTAGTGGAGAGGTGTGTCAGGGGAGGGGGAAAGGAGGGGGGGGGGGTTAATGGGTTTGATGAATAATTTGATTAAACTCGAAAAATGTCAAGATGTCGGTGCTGGCAAAAACACCCATACATCAAGCTTGGGGGTTGAAACAGCACGTTGTGGCCTACGATAATACTTCAACATAAAATGGCGAATCTTCTTTTTTTTTTTTGTACCTGATGCATCAAAAGGGCCATTCATGAACTACTTCATGGGTCTGTACAAAGGGCAGACAAGTCTGTAAGTACTGTGTAACACCATGCTTAGTTATGACAGATGGTTCTCTTGATTTATGTATGACGGTGATTGTGAGTCAAGGTGAGCAGAAATTGTTCTCATCTCCGAGTTGCTGTGTTACATAAGTGAGAGTGAGCGAGCGTGTTGAGGTTCTCTCTGTTACACTTTTCAACTCCTGCTCCCTGGCCCGGGGTAAATAAGTAGGTTCCTTGCTCCCACCTGCAGGCGGTGAAAGCCTGCCATCGGTGGGATGTCTTTCATGGAATGCCATCTTCGACATTGCAGGGGTGACATCTCTTCTATCTCCCCTTGCTCCTGTCTTCTGTCCGACTTTCTTTCCTCTCTTCTTCTTGACGTGTAAACGTATCTTACTGTGTTCAGTAATATAGTGGTGATCGTGTTGATGTGTCGTTAAACCTCATGCCAACACAAACAAACATCAACTCCTGTGAATTTTGGCTATGTAGACCGCGCACTGACGAAAAAGCTGCCAAACAGAACAGAACTATCCATGCATGTATGTACTGTTCATGCGGTAGCCAGGGTGTAGATGACCAACTGGGCGCCTGTCCAACTGTGGACAGCTGACAGACTATCCTTGTCTAATTATTCACAACTCTTTCCGTTAGTTACAGTTATGCCACCGAGACACCAATCAGGAATTATATTTCCTCACGGTACTTCCCCAGAGATGCAAACCAATTTTAGCTTATATGACAAACATTGACAAAAATCTGTTTGGAGTGAGGGTGATTTAAGATAGTAGATGTTTAATGGTTTTGAGACAGGTGACATTGTTGAAGGATTTCAAAAGCTGATTTCTAGTCTTCTTGGATGGAGTTGATAATAGAACTCTCAATACGAAAACGGACATTGTATAGAGCAAATATTGATAGAGCAGTCGTTAAGCACCGGGCCAATATGCGTCTGTCAAGAATACTTCTTTTATTTCTTTCATACTGTCATTTGATATTTACTTTAACGACGTGGAGGCAAATTATTCATTTAGATCATCGGCCCATGTTATCATTACATAAATCATCCTCAATCTGCTCATTCATCCCTTTCTTCCGCGAGAGCCTCCAAAATAAATCGTCACGGTGATTATTGCATAGTGGCCTGAACGTATATCTTTCCTTTCACCCTGTGAAACATGATGCTTGATATTATAATCACCACTTCACGAGTTATCTAGCTTGACGGTCATTATTTTGATGTTTTTAATTTAATCGTCGCGAAAAATCCTTTTCTGCCTAAATCGTGATTTTATCTTTGTGCGAAATTGGCTTTGTCTTTTGCATAGCACATTATAAAATTGTCTTGAGCCGTTGTAAAGTGACTGTCGTGGTCTGCACTTTTGTCTCGTATGTGTTTGGTGTTACGGACATATGAAGCCAAAAGTGTTATGTCCGGTCACAACTTACTGGCAGCCAAAGTTCCAGCCCGTTGCTGAGTACACAATCATGATGTCACACCCATAGTCAATCCTACACAAAATCTCAGACAGTCCATGACTTTCTTCAGTCGGTGCAGAGTGTGTGACAGACAGACAGACAGACAGACAGACAGACAGACAATCTGAGGCCACCTTAAAGTTCTTATGACCTTAGGACATCTTCCTCCTATCTCTTCTCTCTCTCTCTCTCTCTCTCTCTCTCTCGCTCTCTCTCTCTCGCTCTCTCTCTCTCTCTCTCTCTCTCTCTCTCTCTCTCTCTCTCTCTCTCTCTCTCTCACTCTCTCTTACTCAGATTTTTATGTTTTATTCAGTGCAAGTTGGGCTCATGCAATGACTTTATTATCAGAGTCAAGAATAGCCATTAATATCATCATATCAAAACTTTTCTTGCCATGAATGTGAAGATGTAATGACCATATCATTTCTGTAGTTAGAGTTTAATGATTTAGCTTGTCTACTGGTTTTGACGTCTCGAGGTGTCAGTGAATTCTTCTCTGTCATTAGAAGTGAGTACATGTATGTGGTTTTGTGGATTCCATGAGCTTGGTTGTATACGATGGTATTGTAGGAACTATGGTTTACATGTTTTCGTACTTTTGTATCTCATTATTATTTTTGTTTACCACTTATACTGCTGTAGCTTGCTGTATGTGTTTCATCATACCATTTCATTTAAAAAAAAAAATACAAAGAAGAGAACTTATTGTAATTAACGTGCTAGCTTGGCTTTCATTGTAGCCAGTTATGTTTTCAATCTGGTTTGACGAAAAAGAATCCAGCCAGGACTTTGTCTGGTATTCTTCGCACAGAGAACTGGTCAAAGACTCATACTGATACCAACAGCTACAAGTGATTCTATGCTGCCCTAAAAGCCCTGTATGGGCCACAGTGCCAAGGAGCATCACCACAGCTCAACGCTGACGAATCAACACTTAGCCATCCTACAGCACTGAGCATAGCACTTCCTCAATTGTACATCTACAATCAACAGCGCAACCATTGATCCGATGTCACAGGTGCCATTAAGAACCGAACTGGTTGTGCCTCCAACGGAATCAGAGATTACGATAGCAATCAAGCAGCGTCAGTAAGAAAAAGACTGAAGTTATGTTTCAGTCTGCACCATAACAGCGAGAGTCGGACCAACAATCACTGTCGAGGGAGAAACCCTGAAGCTGTAGACAACTTCACGTACCTCGGGAGCACGATCTTAAGATCAGTGAACGTAGAAACTGGGGTAAACATACGTATTGCAAAAGCAAATTCAACTTTCGGACACCTTAGAATATCGGCGTGGGATAGCAGAGGTGTCAAACTGTCAAACAAGCTGAAGGTGTAGAAAACAGCCGTTCTAGCAATCTCTCCGTACATTTGCGAGACTTGGAGTCTATACGAGCGCCAAGCTAAAATGCCCGGCCCGGTTTCCACACCAACTGCCTCTTCCTGTTGAAGAACTCCTGGAAGGATAGGATGCATCACCAAGATGTCTTCGATCAGACCAGAATGAATGGCATTCACACTAATCACACCCTGCTCATAAGAGTCTAACTCAGACAGGCTAGACACATAGTACGCAAGGCACGCGTCTCCCGAAGAGACTGCCCTGTGGTGAGCTAGCAAGGCCAACGCCCACGAAGAAGGCCTAAGCCGTGCTCGGAGGACCCGCTTACAGCATCTGAAAAAAAAAAAAAAAATCGACATCGACAACAGAACATGCGCAGACCTTACGCAAGACACTCATCATGAGATGCGGCATGAAATAAAACAGGATTATTGGAGCGCAGAGGAAACTAGAGTTGGTTAAATCCAGAGTCAACTCCTAAGTCCAAGAAACTAGCGAATGTCTAATCTGCAGCCGAGATTTTCGTGCACGTTTTACCAGTCACAATCGAACACAGGAAACATGGTGCTCCTTGTAATCGTCCAACAGGACGGATAACACACACACACTATACGGAAAATAAATTCTTAAAAGTCGCAATTTATTACCACTTACAAATGATTTAGAATTTACGTTGTCTGCAGATTAAATAGGCATTCAATAGAAACCAATCATTAAGGTGAATCAAACACTTTCGTAAAAAACAAACAAAAACAAAAACAAAACAACAACAACAACAACAACAACAACAACAACAACAAAACAACCTAGATCTTGTTTGAGGGAAAACTTATTAAAAATCAAGTGTCAAATATCAAAAACAATACAAAAAAAAAAATTCACATCTGGAATATCATTGAAATAGGGAACGATACAATAAGCTTCCTTTATACCGGTACCAATTTCAGCGAGAAATTTGCATAATATATACGGAATTCATCTGTCTGTCTGCATCTGCGTATGTATGTATGTATGTATGTATGTATGTATGTATGTATGTATGTATGTATGTATGTATGTATGTATGTATGTATGTGTGTGTGTGTGTGTGTGTGTGTGTGTATGTATGTATGTATGTATGTATGTGTGTGTGTATGTATGTAAGTATGTATGTGTGCATGTATGTATGTACATATATATGTGCATAGGTAGGTATGTAGGTAGGCAAGTTGATAGGAAGTTGGAAAGTAGATAGGTGGGTAGGTAAATAGGTAGATAGATAGGTATGCGGGTAGCTATGTGGGCAGGTAGGTGGGTGGTGAATGGACAGGTGGGTGCATAGGTCGGCTTTAGATAAATAGGTATGTATATATGCATTTATGATGCATATCGACGACTGAGTATGAATCTAGCGAAGTGAATGCATGCCCCATCTTGTACATTTCTTTTTTCCCCAAAAATGTGATTATAGACATGACAGTTATTTCAAAACGGACAAAATATAGAATTCGTCTCTGTATTATGCGGTGCGTATAAAAGAAGTCCACATATTTGATAAGGCCCACATCAAACCTGCAAATGAAAACAAGTTTCTGTTGTCTTTTTTAATCACGCTATTCTCATTACTGATGTATTCCTTAGGAAGATCTTGTCATATCAAAAAACGAAGCAAAAGAAAAAGTGACCTATGTTTCTAGGTTTTTTCTTATACTTGAAAGAATTTGGTACCGTAGTCAAGTTGAGTCTTCTATTACGATTAGTTCACGAACTAATTACAGTTAGTTCAGCTGTGAGACATTGTTAACAGCAGCTTCGCATCACAGCTCTGCCAGAGATGTGCATGTCCATTCCTTAAAACACGGTATTTTAAAAGCTTCTGTAACAATACAAAATCTATGGATCACACAGATATATCTGTTCTTGTCCCCAGCACTACGAGAGTCGTTGGACAACTTAACTGCTGATGTTTGTGACTAACGGTGGAATATCGTTGGTTACAGAAGACTCTTCTGTCTCGGGCGGATGGCCTGATCCTTGTCCAGTTTGCTGTCCTACATATTCCTCTCAGATGAGCCTCGGGTTAATTTGAGATGAATCTTTGCAATCCTTGGCTCTGTGGCAAGCTCAGCTGCAAGTCTAAGGACATCTTTCAACTCCTAGTGCATATATTTTCTTTCGATTGCTTGCCTGTTCTTTATTTGATTCGCTGTCGTATAAGTTTCTCTCCGCAGTCTCTATCACTAGTATCAGTCTAGTCAATCTTGGTAAACCGATATCTCTGCACTGCTCGATAATCTAGCACAATCGGTGACACACTTGACACGTCTTTCATTTCTAGTAAATAGACTGGTCCTTCCCTCGGCCATTTGCTGCTCTTTTCTTGGCTCCCAGACCTAAATGTTTCTCCATACACCCTCTGTCAGTCTGGCCAACTCTACGGCTGACCTCTGCACTGATGGACTGTCCGACTCAATCAGTGGCAAGTCTGAGACATCTCTCAACATCAAGTAGATAGCTTTCATCTGTCTTCGATTGGTGGACGGTCCTATGATGGTTTGCTGTCCTTAACATTTACAGTCTCTATCAATCTGGTCAACCCTTGGATAGCTCAGCAATCATGGAGTCTGCTCAGCACGATCAGTGCTAAGAGTATGGCATCTCTCAGCATCTATCTTTTTAGTTAGCGGTACTTCATATCATCTCTCGCAGATGACCTTGGAGATAATTAGGGTGACACTATAATTAGTACGTTCAAGCTGAAAATGCGAGCCAGAACAGCCCAGCCAAGTTGCGGTAAGAACTTGTAATTTATCCTCACGTGTAGCATTAGACTGGCAAATGTTAATGTTACAGCATACCAAGAATGTATCCAAGATGAAAGAGATCAGGAATATAATTTTATTTGTTTTAGAAGATCCTTAGTTTGTTCCCCATGTACGATGTTCTGTGCGTGTACAAAAAAGACTGTTTGCCCAAGCTCAACCTTTGAGGATCTGCAGTAAGCCACGATTGCTCACAATGCAAGCAATGCCATGGCCAAAATTGGAAGGGTAAATAGTTATATAAGATAAATCATATCGACGCAGGACTTCGAGCCAGGAAAATGGTCTCGTTGTTTCGTCTCCAATAATTTTGTGTGTGAGTGTTTGTATGTGTGTCACACTCTGTCACAGGAAACGTGGCTGGATAAACAACAACACATTTCGTCTATTTGACACTAACTTTTACGACAAATAAATGCCAGTAACTGCGTCAGGTACACTGATTCTAGAAGAAAGAAACCTGTGTACTCCGTCACAAAGATGAAACAAATTTAAAAAACGAGCATCGACATCATGTACATGGCTTTTCAAAGCTGTTCCGTTTCAATATTTATCTTGTTTCATCTTTTGCCATATATACACAAGCAAATTACTTGTGATGTAATCTAGATTTTATTCGGTTTGTAATTATATAATTAAATTAAATTGGTTGACCCCATGAAAAAGAAGGTGGTGAATTTCAGAAAAATACCAATTATATTTGATGTTATGTGACCTATATCGGAGAGACTATTCTCATGTGATCAATAGTTGTGGGTGATGAAAAAAATCAACATAGTGAGGAACATAAGCTACACTGCTAATAATTATAGCTAGATCGTCCTGACTTTTCAAATATTTTTCACTTTCACTACTACGATCCATCCTGCGCAATGGACGTCAAATAAGAGCTATTTTTTTTTTCTTTTCATTAAAAGGCGGTTTATAAAAGGATACACCTAGATAAATAACTTTTGCCAAACACCGGAGAAGTATCTGACGTGATTGAAATGATTTCACTCAATGGAGTGATGCAAACACTAATCCGTTCAACATCTGGCCAAGTTCCATTTCGTTGTATACATTGAGTGTGTCAGTTTAAAACATTGAAAGTAATCGCATGTTTCTCTTCAATTGTCCAACTTGGTTTGCCAAACCTGTATACCGTCATCTAAGGACTGTGAGGCAGCATACTAAGAAAAATCTAAATATTATTTTGTAATTGATCTTGTCATAAAGTAAGACGTCAATGGAGTGGCCAAATATGAATTAAAGACAAATGAAATTAATATGCTAAATTTTCATCATACATCACTGCACTATCCTCAGCCCCAAAGTATAAATGGTTCTCTAAAAAAATCAAACCCGATTGTGAGACTCTGAACTCCATGACGCAGAAAGTCGCATGCAAAAACAACACTGTTTAAAAAAAAAGAGGAAAAATGGAAAATTTTACTTTGGTGCTTCAAGAAGACAACAGCTATTCTGAGTCATTTGTCTATATTTATGTCTTAGAAACTTTAGCCTGTCTAATAATGTCAATCTCAGCGCTCGGGATTGTAGGGAATATCATCATTGTCAAAACATTTATCGCCATGGGGGTGGACGATGCAATGAGCACATCATTTCTGTGGCTGGCTTTTAGCGATTTAGCATATGAACTGCCAATGCTAGTTCGAGGTGTCAGCATTCTGTTCTATATGGCAGAGGTAGAAAGCCAATATGCCACATGGTTCCCTGTGGATCCACTCGGCTTGCTCGTGATCAGTGGAAACGCAGGAATGATGATGCATTCGCTGACTGTTCTGATTACCACTTACGTTTCCTTGGCCCGCTGTATGTGTGTCATCAAACCTTTGCATTTTAAAAACACTTTCACCAAGGAGCGAACAATGTATCTCATGTGTGGTTTCTTCGTGTTCACTGTAGCAAGCTATGTACCCATTCTAGTATATATGGGAATGATAAATCAATTTGATGAGGATGTCAATGCCACCAGAATAGCCCTGTGGATTTCTCCAAAAAGAGAACTGGTCAAAGACGTGATTTGGGGTGTGAGAGATGCATTTTTGCCGTTCACTACACAGATTATCATCATCATATGCGTTGCCGTCATGGCTAAAGGTTTACAAGATTCCGTGAAATTTCGACAAATGAGCAGTGTTGGAGCATCAACAACTGGCTCGATTTCCCAAAAAGATGACAACTTCAATGATCACGACAATCCTCCACCTGCCAACAAAATCACAACCGTCAGTGAAAAAAATCTCCCTGATACAGTGCCCAATATCGTCTCTAAAACCACAAATAGCCAGGAGAACAAAAGAATGGATAATATCAAGGACAGAAATTCGACGAGATCTAGTATGACTGCCCAAACCAGTTCCAAGAAGGTGCAGAACAAGGAAGTCCAGATATTGAAGCAGGTGGTCATGATCTCTTCCATTTACATCGTAAGCAACATGCCCAAGCTGGCAATCAACACCACTGGAAGCTTGGTGTCTGGTCTGACCCTGGGAGGCCGTCATCAGTTGCTGTATTTGAGCTTGAACTCCGTCATCAGTCTGGCGCAAATCATTAACTCCTCCGTCAACTTTTTGATTTACTATAAGCACAATTCTAAATTCAGAAAACACTGCACAGTGTTTTGTTTCAGCAAGCAGTCGTAAACGGCACCTTCTCTGAGAGATGTGAATACATTTTTTCCAAACAGCTATAGGGCAGAAATATCGTCGCTCCGGAATTAAATTGTCCTTACTAAAACTCTTGTATGTAGTAAAGACAATTTATTTCTGGAGAGACGATATAGAAAAAAAAGAAACATTTACCGGTACTCACTAAGGGTTTACTATCTTATTCCATAGATAAAAATACATGTATTTGTGTCGTTATTTTTTCGGTTGTTTTCCACATTTTTTTTTTTTTAAATATATATTCTGACAAAAACAGCTTACCGGTATTTTTTTTTCTTTTTTTTTGTGTGTGTGTTTTTGTTTTGTTTGGTCATTTGTCTCATTTACATAACAAGCAGAACATAAGCAGAACCAGATTTAAAGCAAGGCTTCTGCATCAAAGTAGAAAATAATAATAATAATAGAGGGCATTCGAAGCAATAACCGCATTTTTATGCCGCTATCAGAGAGCATTTATACTAGTTACCCACGTACAGTATAGTCTCTAAGCGATTTCGGCAGACCCAGTGGAGACACTCACAGATTTTCACAGTTTCACAGGAAGCACACATATATATATTACATGGCGGGAGCATTCTGAAATAAGGTTTTTGCTTCCTCTTCAAGTCCTCAAGATAAAAGTAGTATTAAAAAGTGGATATGTCCATTCTAACGTGTTTGACCTATGGTCATTTAACGGATGTCCAAGCTTGATGCAAGCCAGGATTTGGCTACCCCTCGTTGCTTCATGCAGTAGCAGATCATCACTGTTTGACCGGATACAGGCAAGGTATGTATTAAACACTTGATTATGACCCGTTATAGCTGTATCGTAAGCCCCAAATGCCTGGGACACATATTAGATGGTCACTCTGCGACGAAACAGTCACTATCACTCAGAATATCAGTGTAATCTTTCACAAGACATGCTAAAATGAACTTTCATCTCCTATGAAGGGAAAGCTTTTCTTTTGTTTCTGCTGCTTCAGAGCACAGTTGCGGGCTATTTGCCAAAGTAAAGATGAGGACACTCGCGAGTTTGACAAGCTCTCAAAAATCTCGAGGTGACTCCATGGGAGTCAATACATTATACAGTGATAGAGGGTTGGTAGCAAACTTCAAGAAAAGATATCAAATGAAAGCCAGCGAATGGAAACACACACACACACACACGCACGCACACACACGCAGAGAAAGAAAGAGAGAGAGAGAGAGAGAGAAGTGACAACAACTTGTTTTGAGGTTTTGGGGCTGAAAGCCGAATAAAGCTCTCCATATCACTTTGTTTTTTTTTTTTTTTTAATTTTCATTGAAAAATGTAAGTATGTTTTCATCAAAACCCGATATATGCAACTTTTTTTTCTGTCTACTTTTAAATTTCTGTTTCGATTCTAACCATATCTAGCATACACTGTCTCAGAAGAAGTAAAAACAACATCAACAAAAACAAACAAACAAAAACAAAACGAAACAAAAAAAGTATGCGCGACCTTTTCTGTTTGTAAGTTTTGGACAAAAAGAGGCTTTTGTTATGTTAAAATGGTGAATGTGAGCATTTACTTGATGGTACTATCTTCAAAAATTTCCTACCAATTTTAATTTCCGCACGAGGAGCTGAAATGTATGTAACCTTTATCTTTAGATAGTATGCTTAACAATATGCTGACCCAGTTCATTAATAAATGGCAGAGGAGATAGTTTTCAAAGATAGACATTATTGGAAAAACCAAAATCCAAGATGGTGGCGTTGCCATGGCAACCGTTCCAGATTTTTTTTTGTTTTTTTGTTTTGTTTTTTGTTTGTTTTCCTCGAATTTGATGGAAAAGGTTCAAAGTTTATCTGTATTCATAGTATTAAAATTAATCTCCAGGATCCCCCCCCCCCCCCTTTTCAGCGCTTAATTCCTAATCAGTCTAACAATGACATTGTCTATTCCGGTAATCATTTTACTAAATACATGCATCTATACATCAGTTGACGGTCTTCGTTTCTCTTTTTTTTTTTTTTTCTAAAGATACTTCACCAATATAAACGAGCATCCATCGAGTCGGGGATATGTGCGAAATGTCAGGATTCGAACCTGGAACTTTGATCCCCAGTCCAACAGCCCAGCCACTAGGTCACCGATGCCAACCGTAAGACGATGGCAAATAAAGGTCAGAGAAAAACGTTTAGATTTAAGACAGACTGAAGGCACAGAAAGGTGGATACACTGGGACGTCAATTGGTGAATAAAAGACAAACTGAATTAAACAAAAAGAAATATATGTACATGTAGGTGTGAGACAAGCTTGGTAGCAGAATATTAAAAAAATAAAAGAGAAAGGTACGTAGATAGGGCTATAAATAATAATGCAATGGCAGATAGAAAACATCGAGATGCCAATTCAAATACACAATGTACACCACAAGGCAATGGCAGGCAAAAGAGATAGAGGGCGACGTAAGGCAAGTGCAGATAAACTGATAAAGGGCACCCACACTGAACTACAGGTAGATGTAAAATGATTAATGGCAGATGAAAGACGCGTAATAACTTGACAGTAGTGGCAGGCATTGAAAGATCACAGAGTGACGCAACGAAGTACATCTTGATTCAAGATAGGGACAGAAGACACAAAGATGTAGAAGTAGAAGTTGGCAGCAGCAGACGTTGATAAAAGACGAAATATAACACGAGCTAATGACAGAGGCAAATATAACCAATGGCAGAGAGAGAACATTGAGAAGCAGATGTAACTTAACGTGCACAGAAAAGACCCGCCCAGTGCGACCCAGAGAATGCAAACCGCGTAATGACTGACACAGAAAACACTGAGAAGCGGAATTGAAGACGCAACGCTGAATCTACACATACAGGCGCATCGGACCTTAATGTCCGGAGGATGTTTAGTTCAGTTCTGTGGGGTTCGGTCCCTTTCGGCGTGCCCCGGGGGGCTGTGCCATATCGGGGAGGATGTTTACATTTTTTTGTGGCTTTATATATTGTGAGTCGTTAAGGGAATCTATTCAAGTATAACGTTGAACATCTTCGTGATTCATGGGTACCGTCCCTTCAACCAAAATTGAACAAAAAGGACAGATAAATAGCAACTGTTTTGAAGACCCTACGCGATGGGCTTTGACCTCTGCAGAAAAATGGCTGTTGCTTGCAGGCGTATGTTCACCGCTGAAGAAACCCTGGATGTCTCTAGGTACTTTCACTAAGTGTTGTTATCACTAGTATGACATTATATGATATCATATAAGTCTGCCTTATTTTGGCCTTAAACATGTTATTAATCTCATTCCATTTTTAGTATTTGACATAAAATGAAAAGTCTTGTTATGGTTCTACATACTTTGTTTGATACCACTTAGAAGCACCGTTTTTTTAGACTTTCAAAACTATTGTTTAATGTAAGACATGATGTACCTCCACGCTTGTACAAAATTATATTACTGAAATTTTCATGGTTGTTTGTCACTAAGTTTTTGAAATTCATGAAAATCTGTGCATCTCAGCGGAAGGGCCTCTGCTAAAACCTTGTGTCTTCAATGGAAATGAGTGACTGCTAGATGAATGAAAAGCAGAGCATCTAAACCGAAAACACCACATGATACTACTGCCGTCTTTGACAAACAGCATATGAAAGACATAGATGTGAGACAATGACAGGGGACATACATAAGTGTAATGTTTATTTGAATACATGTATTTCTGTTGGGATTTAACGGCGTATCAGCACAATCTCAGCTATACTGCGCCCAAGCGGTAGGAAACAATATCTCAAATTCTGAATGTATGTAAATCCACTATGATACAAAGCCAACTTGCCTCAAGCATAAATCGTACGGAAGATAGAAGTTCAGCACTTTTCTCAAGCCCCAGCATAAAAAAATTAGTAGATTGTGCTTATGGTTCAGTTTTGCACATATGAATTCGAATAAGTGGTTTAAATAAGAAAACACAGAGACGTGGACATTCACGCAATGATGAATAGAGGATACACAAACTACAAATAAAGAGAAACGAAAAAAACAGAAGCAAGAAGAAAACTGAAATGAAATAATGACAGAGGACATAGAGAAGTACAATACATGTACGTGTAAGCATTGAGAGTAATGAGAGATTCAGGAGAAGGTTCAAAGTAATTCAAGAAAGACTCTAACGAGAGATAAGTAATATAACATCAAATGGAAGGCATACAGAATTATAGATATGTCTGGAGTACAGATCGAAGGCACAGAAATGTCATTTTAATCATAACAAAAGAAAAATTACCCTGAAATATGTTAAGGTAATGACAGACAGAAGTCATATAGAAGTGGACCAACATATCTTGACAGCCAAGTCACAAAACAAATACATGTACATTTACATGTATAAAAGATGGAACTTTCTTTAAGACAAAGATCAGTGATATACTGTAGATACTATGGCAATGACAGATAAAAAAAAAAAAAAAACAGACACAAGCATGGAAACGTAAACATGAAATAACAAAAAAGCAACATTTATATAACAAAAAGATGTACATGTAAACAAAAATGAAAACACAGATTGCATGAAAGAAATCAGCTGGCCATAGAATTTTATCTTTCCTCATACAAAGCCATGACAGTGTCTTTTTTAAAAGCAACAAAAATATCAAGTTCAAATTGAAATTCTCCTGTCAAGACAATCAGAAAAAGCACAAAAAGCATCATATAATTATAGAATTAACTTACACTGTTTATTTATACATTTCTCTCTTCTTTTTCTTCTTGTGGCAATGCTCGAGAAGGATGCGAGCACAGAGTAATGATTAAATAGAATACAAAATAACAATCCATCCTAGTTAAAAAAAAAAAAAAAACGCCAACAAACAAAAAAGGAGATTTGAAGATGAGAAAAAAAAGTACACCATTAGTCATTAGTTAAATCATCTTCATAATCACAATTACCAATGACAACTGAACAGATAAATGTTCAGTGTTCATATGTCTGCCTCCAACAATGGTCCTCGACAACATAATGTACTTTCATTCTTCTTTCTGTCTTTCTTTTTTATTTGTTTGTTTGTTTGAAGGTCACTGAGCTTGAATACTCCACAGATGATGATCAAAAAGCAAATTCACCACATTTATTTCTGTTACCTGATCTTGACTCAGGCTGTGTAATTCTTTTGGTCTCAACTGTCCACTGTGGAACTGTTTTATTCAAACTTGTATTGAATCTTACTGGAGGACGTTAGAAATTATCTATTGAAGGCCTATATTTGAGATTTCTTCACATTTCACTTGTGGAATTCATTCTTTTATTCTCTGAAATTATTATACAATGCATTTTTTTTATATACTATTTTTCATTTAATCTGTCGTTCTTGTTTTTTCCCTTCAGTTTCATTTTTTAAAATATAATTTTAGCGTCATTTCTCTGCAAGTGGGTGAGGAAAAAGTTATGTTTAATCTTTCCACTTTCTTCTCATTAGCAAACAAAGTCAATCAATAAGAAACTGTCGGACGTCTTCACTACAGTAAATTAAACATATCATTTTCCATCAATTCTGCTGATGAAATAAAATTTAATTTTGACTGATATCAATGATTTATTCTAAATCTGATATAATTTTCCGTCAAATACTTCCAATGAAATAATTTTGATAGTTTAGTGCATGAAATCGTTTAAAAGAATATTGATAAATATAAACTGCTACACGTGCTTGTTCCTTATTTACTCTCTGACAATGACTAAACTTTTGTCCTCTTCTTAAAAAAAAAGAACAAGTTATTTGCTACATACAGTCTGCCTTTTGAAACCATTCTCTTATTCATTCCAGAGACTGATAAAAGTTTGAATATATACTATACAAAAGTATGTGTACAATTTCAACGATGTCTTATACTTTATAGCACACAAAAAATATGGATACAGTGCAACTAAATGACAAAATACACTTAAGCATAGCAACCGATATTCTGATCATAAGAAAAGAACGACAGCAAAATAGTCCAAGTCTAATGTCTAGCAAAGATAGCTTTGCTCTTTCCCTATAATATAGTTAGCTCAACATACATGTACATGTATATGTAAGGCTATACAAAAAAATGGAAAACACCCAGAAATCTCTAAAATAAAATCTACAGAGGATTCAAACAACCCTTAAGCATGAAAGATACCATCACAAGAACAGCCCTTATTTGAGTCTGTTGTGCAATGAGGAGGGGGAAAAAAAAAAAATTAATATCCTCCCATTAGAACTTCTTGTTAATTTTTTCTCATTTCTTCTCTAATAATATCCTTCATAATTTTTTCTACATTCATGTAAATATATACATGGTCATGTATTAATTTGTAAGAAGAACTGAATGTGTGTCATAATGTGACATTTAGTAATCAAATACATGTACAATCAAACTAGAATTTCTACTCAGTGTTGATGAGATAAGACCATGTATGTTACTGAAATATTTTCTCACAAAATGTGATACTGACTACAAAGTACAAGTAGACAAACTGATTCGAAAGCCAAATATATTAATGCAAACCCTGGCACAAATAAAAATATCTTTGTTTGTACAACTTATAATCCTACAAAAGTCAAGAGACTAATCTGCTCACAGGCTCAACCATTCTACTTTGTATATAATGACTTTCACTTTCAAGAAAAAATGCCTCTCTCTTTATCTCCATGAACAAGAGTTCCATGGATCATAAGTACATATATTCTGATGATATATCTGATAATGGAACTGCATGATGCTCATCTCACATAAAGAAAAGTAATGTTTTTCTAATGTCTTTTCAGTTTTTGACTGGAACAAATAGGCAGACAATATCTGGAAAACACAGACGCCTCTTCACAATACAGTATGCTGGCCAAGCCCAAAGTCTTTGTACATATGGGTGCACTGTGAGTTGTGAGTGAAGTATAATGAGTGATCATCAGCTGTAGAGTATTAGGGGGACCACAGAGAGAAAGCCGTTCCCTGCTGTCCGCTGCAGCGCACTGCCCGAGGCGGTTAAATTAAAAGAATTCCATAAAGAAAAGCGTTGCGTACCACATAAACAAAGCTGTCCTTCTGCGCGCGGCAGTGAGGAGCAGCGCTGTCGTTTTTCGCAGAATCCAAACTACATT
>JBCAUA010666101.1:0-13590 GCA_038406235.1 Peronia verruculata
AACAACAACAACAACAACAACAACAACAACAACAACAACAACAACAACAACAACAACAACAACAACAACAATAAAAAAAAAAGATCCCAGTCCTCCTGCAACAAAAGAAATGAAAATGCAAATATGTTCATTTTTCTTTTTAGGAAATCAAAAGTATTAACACAATAAAGATTAAAATGTCGCGATTGCTGTAACAGATTAGTTAAAATTAATCTTCCATTATTCACACATTTGCTGTCAATGTGGGTAAATAAAAATATATCTCAATCAACACATTTTGTTTGTCATTTCTGTAGTTTTCTATGACGATATGAACTGTTATTTACCAAGTATTTCTTGATGTTTGTGGGTGAGCAGGCTGATAAATGTCTTATTTTCAACTACTCCTTTATCTGTATTAGATTCTTTCTTTCTCTCTTCCTCTCTATCTATCGATTTTCTCTTTCCCTCTATCGCACTTTCTTTTTCCTCTCTCTGTCTCTCTTTCTCCATCTCTATACTTATTCCTTATTTTCCTTTTTTCTGTCCCATATCTGTCTTTCTCTTTCTCTCTCTTTTTGTGTCTTCCTCTCGGTTGCATTTTTCCATTCTATTTCACTTTCCATTCTTCTTTCTGTTCTTGTTATCTACCAGCACTGTTGTTGTTTAACAGCATTGTTCTTGTTTTCGTTAATAGCACTGGTGTTCTTCTTGTTTAACGGCACTGTTGTTCTTGTGCTTTAACGGCACTGTTGTTCTTGTTCTTGAAAATTATTTTGTTCCCCTGTGTTGCATAGATCTGCCCAGTGTTTGGGAAGTCGCTCTGACACTAAATATGGTGAAAGGAAAACAACAACAACAACATCTACAAAAAAAAAAAATAAATAAATAAACTGCTCTTGTTTTGATCTGTCATCAGTCCACCCCTTATCCGTTATCGTGTACATGTACCTTTATCTACCTCAGCATTATCTCAGTGCTCTGCTTCTCCATATCCATCCTTGAATTTATCACTGTTGTGTGCTGTTTGACATAATACAATGTATATATATATATAATATCTATGTTAAAAATATTGTTTTATTGGATTTCTATCTATCTATTCATCCAACCATCCATCCATCCCGCCATCCATCCATCCATCCATCCATCATCCATCCATCCATCCATCCATCCATCCATCCATCCATCTATCCACACAGAATACTCATCTGTCCGTCTGTTTGATTGTCTGTCCATATCCCTACCATACACATCATACCACAGTTTGAGAGCCTCTTTTCCTTGATAGCATGGTATATTATTATTTACTTTAATGTCGTTCTTGTTTTTATTTTAAAACAGTAGTAGATTGTTTTGGTCGATATAAATTTGTAATCAGTGAGAAAGTGAGATGGAGGTGGATAGGACACACCGTTAGGAGGCCATGCAGCAGCACTATCAGGCATGCACTTCAATGGAACCCAGAGGGACAGAGAAATGGGGGTAGGCCACGAACAACCTGGAAAAGACTCATGGAGGATGATTTGAAGAGAAGAGGGCAACAGTGGAGAGATGCAATGAGAAATGCCCAGGATAGGAGAAAGTGGAAGTCTGTTGTTCCTGGCCTATACCCTGATAGAGGGTGAAAAGGGCATTGATGATGGTGATGATAATGATGATGATGATGTATATATGTTTTCATTATTGCCCTGACAAAGAGCCAAGTGGGCTTGAAAATCTTGAGTGGGCTTGACCATCACTATCAAATTCTTTATAGATTTCTGTGTTATTTGTTTTTCTTGAATTGTTTTGGTACTTGCCGGCCTAACAGTTCTATTGTATTTAAAAACAAACAAAAAAATGATGATGATGATGATGAACGACCAGTTTGGTTTGAAAATTTGGCTTCCAGTTGGAACATCAAGAAGAAGTTGTTTATATGTGTTATTTGCTTTTTTTAATTAAAAAAAAATTGTTTAGTTAGTTGCTGGTTGGACAGTTTTTTTCTATTTTATAAAATGATGATGATGACAATGATGATGAGATATTCCAGACAACATAGTCATCTCAAGGTAGATGAAAGAATTTAAATAGTGGAGTTTACTTGTCCAAGCAAGAAGAATAACCGGGGGTGGGGTGGAAGGAGGAGGAAAGGTGGAGTTTGGTCGAATCCCTACATTCTTATTACATCTTTTCAACCCCCTGGTGGAGGTTAGCTCGCTATAAATCCTAATGGAGATCGAGAAAGATTAGAAATAGAACTTGCCTGCTTTCTTTTAGCAGTGACTTAACGAACTGTAGTCAGTTGGCGTAATAGAATCGAAGTCTGACATTCATCCTTCTCGGCTGGGATAAAAGTGAACATTATATATTTCGGAGGTTCTATATTGACGTGAAGTACTTTAAAAACCACTGAAGATTATATGCAGAGTAGGAGGAGACGATGCAGTCAAGGCAAAATTTCCACATTCCAAAGTTTTAGCCTGAAAATGTTCCTCTCCAGACTGAACATGCATCTAGATTTCAATGAATCCCCAATTTCACAGAACTGAGTGGCTGGATAGATAGTAATAATGAAAATATAAAGGTACATTTCAATGTCAGGGAAGGGTTTCAGGAAATGGATGATTGGCCCAACAATGTACAAGGCTTTAATGGAATTTGACTGTATCATAGGTAAACAGTATATTTACTTACATACAATATTTATTTACATACAAAAAAAAAAAAAAGATGTATTTAATGTTGCCATGTTGAATATTATATTTAAATAACTTTTTTTTTTAAGCGGACACATTCAGACTCTAAAAGAGCTCTTCTCATGTCCATTTAGATCATATCGTTATATTATTTTTTTAAAAAAAGGAGGGGGGATGGGGAATCAGTCCGATTTTTTAAAAATAAAAGCTATCATCATTTTCAGCCCATATAACTACACGTTAAGAAACCTGCATATGTGCACAGACAAACATATGTATGTATGTATGTATGTATGTATGTATGTATGTATGTATGTATGTGTGTGTGTATGTGTGTGTGTGTGTGTGTGTGTGTGCGTGCGTGCGTGCGTGCATGGATGGATAGATGTACATGTATTGTCGTAGATCTATGATTATCTTTGTAACGTACTTTACTATAAAAAAAATTCCTCATGGAGGATTGATAGAGTTTACCTTATCTTATATTTCCACCTAACCATGTCTGTCTGTCTATCTTTCTGTCTGTTTGTAAAATTTCAATAATTCTCTGCCTGTTTGTAAGGGTTACTATTGTTGTTCCTTTTCTTTTACTCTATTTTTCCGTTAACTGAACTTACTTATTTGTATATTGCATACCATATAGGACACATAATTTAACGACTAAGTTGTGTTTCAGAATCTGTACAAATCTATCCAACATGAAGTTTGATTTTTTTAGTTTGTATGTCGTTAACTTGCATATTTGTGTGAGTTACAGAAAAAAAGTATTTTCTAAACTCTGACGAAAAAAGACCGTAAGATCCTATACGGCTGACTGATTTTACAACTGAGTCCGAGATTTACCCAAAAAGACCGTAAGGAGACCTTACGGTCTTTTTTCGTAAGAATTGAGTTGTACAGAATTTAAATCTTTACGAAAGAAGACTTTTTTGGCTATTGTAAAAAATCCAGTGCAATAATACAAAAAAGGGATAATGTCTGTACATTCTAGATACATGACGTACACAAAGTCAATGCGAAAATAAAAATTCAGCCTTCGGTTACGTCATACACCACCGAAACACGTTTTGGCGTTTTACTCAAAACTTGCCCCGTGGCGGATACGGTCTATTTTCGTAAAACGGCAACAGTGAGGATCAAACTGTACAAGAAGCCTGTCAACAGTACTTCAAGTTGGGTAACAGACAGGTGAGTCATCACTCAATGAAGTGGCTGAGGTTATGACCATATGACTGTCTTCTGTGCACAAAAACTTTTCCCTGTGTCTATTGAATTCAGTAGATATTGCACAAAAGAAAAAACAAAAAAAAAAAGATGTTGGCCTAATACACTGTGAAATACTCTTTTTTAAACTTTTTATAAAACTTCTGAGAAATGTCACATGAGTGATGTACATTTACATAATGGAGCTACTACTTGTAGAGTAGTGAGTAAATTCTTGTCTCTAAATGAAGAACATCTGGTATCGTATATTGTGCCTAGTTACTGGCGATTCTAATGATATTCTCATTTTTCAAGCCAATCTCCAAGAAAGATGTTTGTGTAACTAGTCTAACCAGAACTTGCCTATACCATCCACTCTCCTTTTGCACAAAACCAAATGAATAAATGTAGGCTATAGGCCTATTACTATTATCAGAATTTTAGTAGGCTTACGGCTTACTATATATAAATTCTAGAGATTTTAACTTTATTGAGAGGGGACGCAGTGGCTCAATGGGTATGGCGTCTGCTCATGGAGCGGCCGGGATCGACTTGCGGGTTCTGCATCAGAGGATGACAGGACATGAAGATCGAAAACCCGCATTTTTTTCAGTGTCTCAATGGTCCCTGGCTTTCACTGGGTAGGGAAGCCCAATGTCTAGCCTTCTCAGATAAAGGCGAACATTTTTCGGAGGTCCCGTGTGTACGTTACGCACGTTAAAGAACCCTTGGCAGTTGGAAATCGATGTAAGAGTAGGCCTGAGTGCTGCTGTCCGGGCAAAATGTCCAAATTCCAAATTTCTACCCACAAAAAATTCTCAGCAAAAAATTGGCAACGTCTAAAAGCCGAGATAATCCTACTTGCATAGGATTGAAAGGCTTAAGAAAAAACAAACAAACAAACAAACTTTGAGAAAATGGTATTAGGAAGTGGGGGTTGAAATGAGCACAACAAGCATATTTTCATGAAATGCAGGCATGCAAAAATACAAAACAAAACAAAAACAAACAAGCAAAACACCAACGTGATGTTGAATCAAGTATTCAATTCAACAAACAATTAATAAAATTATAATGCAGCTTGCATCTATCAAGGCGTGGATAGAACAATTTGGCCAGTTTAGAATCTTGGTGTGATCTAGATCTAATAAGAGAAGAATTATAACGCTAAGGCACTGGGGCAGTCCTTTAATTTATAAAGTACATAAAGTTTTACCTTCTGGGGTTACTTTATTCAGTGTTCTCAGAAACCTAAGTACCCCTTGAGCGAAGCTCCTATCCATTGTCAGGCCGTGCCGGTGTCAGGAATTAGACCAACATCAAGGAAATGGCATCGAGAAACCGAAAGGAGGGAGCAGTTAGCAATAGATTTTATATTGGAATTAAATTAAGATTATAATTATATATAAACTTATAAATAAGAATAATATTAATAGTAAAATTAAAAAAAAATAGTTTTAAATGAAACAATTTTGTTTAATTTGAAGAACCTTTTTATTATGAATGCATAAAAATTGGATAATGATACCTTTAGATAGAGTGATCGACCTTCCCAAGATGGCAGCCTCCTCAAAGTCAACACCTGATGAATCCACATCCCCTGAGACCAATAAGTCGAAAGGAGCTATAACTGCGGAAGAAGATTATGGATACTATTTCTATCCGGACAGAGAGCAGGGGAAAAAGAAGAAATCATATTTCGAAAGAGTTGTCTTCCGAGAAGATGCTTTACATTTCAAATGCATGACACACGTTAAAGCCTGCTTACAAAATAGTAAGCCTAAAACCTGAAAGATAATAGTCGGAGTCAATTCATGTGTTGTGGTTTGGAGCTCGGATATTTGATATCTGTGTAAAATGAAGAAAATTTCAAATATCTGTTTTTGCTTTTTTTAAAAAAAATAATCAGAATGAATAGTACTTAACAGAGACTGTCTATCCACTTGAAACAGTTGAGTTAAAATATGATGACATTGGTTGAAAATTTCATCATCTTAATAAAACAGGTGCAGGACCACAGTTTGGTATTGTGACTTATAAATAGAAAGAAATACTGAGGCTTTCAATGTATTCTAGAATTTTTTAAATTTTGGAAATTAAGTAGTTATGAATTATACTGACTACAGAGTTAACACTGGTTGACATAAAGACTTAGGTTACTTTTAATAAACTGATTGCTTTTTTTTCATTTTCTGTATGCAGATCCAAAGGTCAAATTGTTGCTGGGTGCACTTGCAAGCCATGGATGGTAATCATGAAAAAAAAAGCAAATTTTATGCTTTTCATTATATTTCATGTTTTAAATTCAGTGGAGGGGAAAGAACAAGGGGGGATGCAGAGTCTCATCATTACATCATTTAAGTTATTGATTTGTACTTGTTTACAATTTTAGGATCCAGCTGAGCCATTATGGTATCTATCATAATTAATTGTAATATTGAGAAACAGTTCTTTATCATTTTCTGTATTGTGCTAGCATTTACCACAAATGCTTTACTAGAGAAAAAAATGAATAATATTAATATGATTATCTGCTTTCTTAAGCAGTGGGGAAGTACAGTGTGATCCAGTTAAAATTTTTGGCTGAAATAAGCACAGGTCGCAAACTCCTTTGATTTGTTCACTGTATTTGACAATGCTCTTATTATTTTTGCGTCAAGATCTTTAAGAAGTTTCGGACTTGTGTTCACACTAAGAACATTGTACTTTTGTTCAGGAATTTTAGGATAAAAGTTTGACTGTTATGGTGAGTGTGGAGTATAAGAATGAACATAATCCTATGATGCAACTGAAATTGCTCACACTACTTCTTTGTTCTCAGTATTTGTGTGTATGTAGTGCTGAGAACATGGGCTAAGAGAAGCAAGTGTGGGAATGTGTGTGTTTTTATTGTTTTTTTTTGTATATGCTTGCCAACTTGAGACAGACAAAGAGAGCTAAACATGGGACTGTTCGTTATTTGCATGTATCAAGGTGATCAGCAGTCAGATGTGCTGACTGCTTTGGTATGTATTCCTAGGCCCACCAACATGAAACATGCAAGAGAGCAGAGCATAAGAATTTTGTGTTGGTGTATGTTTGTATATCCCAGCCCATGAGAGACAGGTGAAGAGAGCTGAGTATCACTTTCTCAATTCAGCAGTAGGCTCACAGACTGTAATTGTGGTAACAAAGGCTCTCTCTCACATTGTTTTCTCTGTGTATTGTATCCATTTGTGACTGTTCATCTACCAGAGTTAGGTCATATTTTTAAGTGAAAACACCTTTGAAACCTTTGTCATCATCAGAAAAAAAAAAATCAATAAAATGCATATAAAATATGAAGAAGAAAGCAGGGCTGGTGAAAGGGAGTTGATTTCAATATTTCATTGGACTGCATTGTACCTGAAACAGTTTTGGCATGTTTAAGACAGCTTTATCTGATGTCATTTTTTGTGGGTGTATTTGGCCGCAATAAAATGATTGGGAATTGATAAAGTGCAGAGATTTTTTATGTGGTTGCCATGGAAACTGTACCATCCTGCTTTGTTTTCATTTTTTTCACTCTTTCTTCTTTCAGTATTGTAGATTTAGAAAGACATATATCATGTGAGTCTTGCCTAACTCGAGTCAGTGGTGGATTTGATCCCAAAACCATGCAAGTAAGTGTAACAAAATTTTAAATAGTAACATGGCAAAAACAAAAATGAGTGAAGTTATGGGTAAAAAAAAAAGGGCTGTTTTCATGGTATATCATTTTTATGCTCTGACCAATCTATTTCTGTTGATCCTATTAGCCTCAGATTTTGCAGAAGCATGCTTAAATGCTTTGTAAGATCTTGAGAAATGATTTCATAATTTTTGTTTAAAAATGACATGTTTTATGCTTGGAAGTGTTGGGTGAGATAAGGCTGTCTTCAAACATTAAAGTGGAGCTAGATACTCATAATTTTCAAGCAATAATTTGGTATACTTACAAAAAGAGGTTTAGCTGCTATGTGTGTCCCTTCCAACTCAACTGTTAACAAACTATATCAGGAATTTTCATGTGGCAGAAAGAGCAGAATAGGTTCCTGTCTTAGAAGACCTGTCTTTGTAACTGTAAATGAAATCATAGAAGTGGTGTGCAAGTTGGTGGATAGAGACAGGAGAATAACATATGAGCAGGTATTTGGCTTTGTATCCAGTGTTGTCTGTAAAATAATACATTGACACTTGAAACTAAGGAAGCTCTGTGCCTGGTAGGTATCCTGTATGTTGCTGACAACCAAAAAAGGGCTGGTTTTTTGTTGAGTTTTGAACATACTTAGAGAATATGATGAAGGCCAGTCGCTTGTGTATAAAGTCCTGACTGGACACAAGCCATGGGTGTAGAATTGCAATCCTCAGAGCAAGCAGTAAATCATGTGCAGATTGAGTACTGGAGATGCTCCACCTGTGAAATTTAGGTAATCTCAGAGCACTGGTAAAGTGATGTTTTTTTTTGTTTTTTTTTTCTTAATACAGCCATGTTATAAATATTTCTATGGAAGAACAAAGGACAGTTATTACTGCCCTATGGTATATCAATAGCTGCACGAGTGGGCACAAAAGCATCCAAGGACAGGTATTTTAGGGTTTAAGCGGCACCATGAGAATGCAAAAGCTCACATAGCACATCTTGTGCTTTTTTTATTTCCGGCAGTCACTGAGCAGATGAGAGGGAATCAATTCAGTGATAGTGAGGGAGCGCTTTTTATGTTCAGCAAAATAATTAAGGAAACACCTGCTGAGGAGTGGAGCCATTTCTTTGTCTTTTGGTTCAGGAAGATGCAGTTGTGCATCATTGCTAATGGAGAGTACTTTGAGATACTGTAAAAGTTTCTGCTCTCTAGGATCAGTAGAACATGATTGGTCGGCGGATGTAAATTGTATACATCTCTTATATGAAAATTAGGGCTCCCTAGATGGGGTGTGATCAGTGTTTTGTATCTGGCTTTTCATAAAACTTGTTGAAAGCCTAAATCAAGGTTGTATGAAAAACTGAAATACATGTAACTGGAAAAACAATGATGTCAATGAATGATTTTAGAATATTTTTGCAAAGTACATGTTTAGCACTTCAGTCAGACAAGAACTTCTTTAATTTACTTAATGACTTAAAGTTACAAAGTATGTCTACTTTTAATTTACACCTGATGTCTTATCTTTTTCTTTTGTTTTGAGGTTGTGATGTGTCAGAATAATATACAGAACAGAGATGTTGGCTGCAATGTCTTGGGTCATGAATTGCTACATGCATTTGATTTTTGTCGTGCCAAAGTGGACTTTACGAATCTAAGACATCTAGCATGTACAGAGGTTAGTGAAATAATGGCAACATTGGGACATGTAAAAGGAGTAGTTGAACAACAAATAGGTCTGTAAAAATTAGATTTTCAATAATCTGCACAGCAAATCTGAATTGCTGAATTTAAATCTCAAGGATTGGAATCAAGCATGAGTTTGAAAAAAAAGATTGAGCATGTTTTTATATATATTTTTTTTTACCATGCTCTTGCTTGTTAACACGTTATTTTGCCATTTTTCTCATAAAATGTATTCTGATGCTGTTTTGAATGAACATCTTCTGATAATACTAAACTGTCATGTCATCTTGTAAATATGGAAAAATATAGAGGATAATGAGGAATACTCAAATCCCCGACAAAAGAGTATAAAGTTTAACTTTAAGATTTGGTTCAGTCAGTGAATGTCTTTGTTTAGAGCTTAATAAAAATTTAATTTTATCCCTCACATTCTAACAGATCAGAGCTGCCAACATGTTCCACTGTTCCTTGGGTGCAGCATGGGCCTCAGGGGAGGTTTCATTAACTGGTGGTCTGAAAGAAAAACATGAGGTGTGTGGCCATCTTAAGTTTTGTTTGGTGAAATGCTAGTTTCAAAAATAAGCAAGGGCAGGAAAAAGAGCATAGAGTTGCCTACACTCAAATTAAGTCACAAATTAATCTTTGGAATAAGCACGACAGTTACTCATATTCTATGAAAATGCAACAGCTATGTTGACTTCAGCACAAGTGTTGCGATTCATAGAGTGATTATAAGTTTGAGCCCTGATCACTCAGTGCTACTTAGAAGTAACACAGATGATCTGATTATTTGTTTCTAGCATTGTGATTCCAGGACCGGACTACCGGTACAGCAATGGTACAAATTGATTGGACATGGAATTCTAGTGCATCTTTATACCAAATACGAGTATATCTATAAAAGCATTTTGTTCATGGTGCATTTATTTCCCTTGGCTGAACACGTCCAGCCTGGTGCTTGTGTTGGACAATGGATATGTTGATTGCATTTCTCTGCCCCAGTGACATCAAATTAAGGATACTCTACTGGAGAAGGACATTTTCTTCCTCTCAATATCTGAGGGAAAATTTCAGAAGCTACATTTTGTTGTTTTCTTTGTCTATCTTATGACTTACTCTTTGATTCTTATTTTTTTTTAGGAAATCCATTACTCTTTTTAGAAGATGTAACATTTTTTACAGTGTTTTACACCATTGAATGTAAACTCTTTATACATGCAATTCTATTTTGAAAATTGATTGATCAATGTTATATTTTCCAGCTGTGTGTGAAGAACAAAGCCCTTCAGTCAGTCATGCTGGTGAGGAATGTTTCAATGGAAGAAGCAATGATTGTAGTGGATGAGGTGTTTGACAAATGCTATGCCGACGCAGAACCATTTGGTAGACGATGTTTCAAAAATTTTGGTCGAGCAAAAAGAGCACTGGAGGAATCAAGAAACTATTATGACTTTGACTGACATTTGTAAACTCCAGGTAGTAATGCTGTATGTAAAGGGAATGGAGACATAGAAGAGTTTGAAAGAATGGAAGCTTGATATTTACTTACCTCATAAAAAATTGAATGGAGCTGTGTGTTTCAAACTGGAATGTAAATGTGCATTTATGGTGATCAAAAATTGTCATCAATGTTTATGAATAAGAGGGCTGACAAAATCCTGGTTCAGGTGTGTGCAAATTTACCCACAATAATGAACTCTTATAATAAATATTTTGTATGGAAAAAAGAAAAAAAAAGATGAAGAAGAAGATCTTCAACATAATGGCTTGCAGAAAAAGATGTACAGTTTTTAATAATTTCAAGGTTAAGCTCCACAGGTTTAGTCTTGAGTCTTAACAATCTCTCAAAAGATCAGATGGAACAGCCACTGTTGCCCAAAGCAATGATTTGAATCAATAACTTCAACAAATGAGAAGCACAGATGCATTTCAAGCAAAAGTTCAGTTATCTTCCATGTGTAAAAATTGGAAATGTGTGGTTCTTCCCCTTTGATCTTAACATGTCACCGGCTGTATGACAAAGAGGCGAGAGGGTAGCAATCCCTGTAGGACAAAAAGGTGAACATTTGCCTTCTTTGCATGACAAATAAGCAAATCAGTAAGATAACTAATTGGCTGGTTCGTCCGTTTGTCTTGAAGAGAAGATAAAGCTCGCCTTTTTGTGGTACAGAGGTGCAGGTACCTTTTCCGCCCTTTGTCATACAGCCGTACGTATGTACATCTGTACTGTATGAAGTAGTGCATGTATATGTAGATTTTTATGATGTAGAGTATGTGCTGCACGGAATATGAGTTATTATTAGATAGTGATGACAGTGATGGTAACAATTGTTGTTGGTTCATAATTAGTGTATTGAGTGTGTTACTGGTTGTAGTGTGTCTTGAAATTCTGAAATCTGAAATGAAATCTTTCCAGTGCTGTCATATGACATAGTGCCGTCAAAATCTTCTTCCATTGTGATCTTCTCTGTGCTGTTTCAACCAGTTCTCTCATGCTCTCTATTCCTGTTCTTTTGGCCTCTCTCATGATAGCTCTTTTTAGTATCTTTTTCAGTGTACCCCTCTTTCCCAGCTCAGCACTTGTTTCATGATATTTTGCTCTCTTCCCTTCCACAGATTTGACGGATGTAGCGCCACCATCTTTTCTTAATTATGTTTGCTATGTGAAGTGCTTTGAAATTACTCTTATTTCTTCTGTTATTTTAAACTCATTCCATTTACTGCATGATTTTCTGTAGACATTTGTTTTCAAAGTCATTCAGCCTCCTCTCTATTCCCCTTGTCATTTTCCTACTTTCTCAGGCATATGTAAGCGTTGATGAAACATTTGAATTGAATGTTCTGAGCTTCGTTTTTACAGAGATCAGTTTGGAGTTCCAGATCTTGCTCAGGTTCCTGAGAGCTGTAGCAGCCTTTCCTATGCTGATATTGATTTCTTTTCTTGCATCTCTTTCTTGATCTACAAAGCTCCCCAAAGATGTAAACTGGCTTTCTCAATTCTATTTCCTTCATTGTTGACCTTTTCAAAAGTTTTTTTAAAAGCTCACTGGTAATCCAACTTTCTTAGTGGCTATAGTTAGCTTGGATGTTTTGTTTTGCCTTTTTTCTATGGTATTGCTAAGAAGAACTATGTCGTCTGCAAAGCTCAGGTCTTCTTGAAATTCAAGACATTTAAATGAAATAATGATGTTAGTGTCGATTACGGTGATGTTGACAGGAATGATGATAGACTTTATTAGAGATGATTTCTAGTCATTAACATTTTAGCGCCAGAAGCCTCATAGGTCCAGTCATGTACTTTCCTCAGTGATTTTGAAAACCAAATATTTACAATGATAGCAAAAGTTTGTATTTTGACTATATTGCAAATACATGTATACAAGTAGATATGGCAGAATTCCAGTGGAAAGTTATCTGGCAGTGAAAATGTGAAGATCATGTATCATGGTGCATATGATTACTTTTGAAGTGAGTCACATGTGTGAGTGCTGTGTCTGCATACATTTTCATTTGTACTGTTTTTAGATGTCCATTGTAACTTTATAGTTATTTATATTGAGAAACAGTGGTTTTAATCTGGCTGAGTTTGGAAGAATAAATTAATCTGAAGTGTGATTACAAAATGTCATAATAAATGAATGCTTAGAGATGTTACATGTACTATTGCGGCATAGTTATAATAGCACAGATGTTTGTGCTCATTGGTAATTGAAAATTAAAGTGTGCTTATATAATTTATGTACCTTTAACATGTTTCTGGACCATAAAGAATATATGAAGAACTTTTTTTAATCCTTGAATAACTGTGAGGCTTTTTAGTGAACAATGAAGTAATTGTGTATTGATTTTTTTGTTATTGTAATGTGAGATTTTAATTGTCATTTTATCCTGGATATATACATATATTTATCTTGGCTGTCACATTGGCTTGTCCCAGAGCAATGCGCAGAGATATTAGTGAGAGCTTTTCATCATCATTCACATCAAGCAGAGTTGGTATCATATCTTTTGTAACATCATCATTGAATGATAACTGGAATTTGAAATTGGATGTAAAAATCTTGACTCAAGTTCATCTTTATTTGCTAAGCAATACAGAGCACACAAGTGATGAAGTTGTCAAAACTGTGAGACAGATAAATAGGACTGCTCATTTTGCTCTGAGATCTGCCGAACATTTCTGAAAAAATCCAAATTGAATACATTATATCTCTCAGTGTCACTGACTTTGTCTCCCCTGATCATTTTTATTGTTTGTATTAAAAGTTCTAACCCAAGAGAAACTCTCCCATAATATAAACTTTTCAGCCATCTTTGTGACTGGTTGTGAAATTAACCTTTTTTCACACGGAAAGTCAGTCAAGACCATCAATAGCCAATGTGTTTTGGCGGGGGGGGGG
>JBCAUA010666212.1:0-15636 GCA_038406235.1 Peronia verruculata
TCTATCTATCTATCTATCTATCTATCTATCTATCTATCTATCTATCTATCTATCTATCTATCTATCTCTATCTCTCTCTGTATATATATATAATGTAAAAGATTTTTCCAAAGTAGGCTATTCTGATCTTTTTGTTTTTTTCATCTCCTTTTCCATGTCAACTGATATTGCCAATAGTAAGGGGTGTTTTGTAATAAAAGGCGGAGAGATATAAAGGTATCTGGACGGTCGGACAGTGCCAAAGAGTGGACAAAACTACGCTGGCAAACAGGTTAGCATATGACAGCAAAAAATGGGGGAGACAGTGCCTATTCGATCCTCAGCATGGCATGCATCAGTTGATGACCTCTTGCGAGTTTAAGCAAAAACAATACTTTTCTAGATCTACCATGGGTCAAACACAGCTGACATCAATGTCTTCCCATAGTAAGTCACAGGAAGTAATTTTTCATCAGTGTGCAATGTGTATAGCTCTTTACATCTCGGCATACACCATGGTATTATGTTACTTTGTCCATGCGCCTTCTTGATCTAAGATTGCGAAGATATATTATTATGGTTAGAATCAATGATCTCAGCAAATAAAACACCATATGTCAATTTTTTTTACACATAGGAGAAAACATTGTTTCTACAGACTTAGATTTAGATCTATATATGCTATTACAATGATAAAACCATTGCATTGGTCAGCAGTGGCCATACCTTCTGATGTTAAAATAGATCTAAGCCTGAGGACTAAACCATGGGTTATAACCTTGAAACTAGACACCTGTTGTTCTTTCCCCTTAGTCTTTAAATAGATAATGTTTATGTTTTTCATTGACAGGATTCTAGTCTGTACAGATCTATGTCTTACAGTTTTAATCATTACCACATTCCATTAGACAACGAAAAGAAACCGGAGAAGACAAAACAAAACTGGGGAAATATAATTAATAACAACATAGAAGGCACAATACTATGCTTGTGTAAATGAGCAAATGCTCGGCTATATCATATAAATAACATGATTGGCAATAATGACCTCCATAAACGTCTATGTCGGTGATCTTGCCCATATGATTCACTGTAAAAAAGCCTCAACTAGTGCCAGTTTTAAGAAAGCTGTTATTGTAGAAACACGTGGGAATGACAGAAGTGTCAGCACTACGTGCATTAATTTATTCTTTTGACATCTGAACTATTCTTGCTTCATACTCTACCTTTGTGATGCTACTTTTCTTTTTTCGACACGAGGTAAAGTAGTCGATATATTATGTTGCCGTGAAATGCTCTGATTTTTAAATTTTTAAAAAAAATTATCATTATTTTTTAAATCCCTCTTCGCAGCGATTATTTCTTCGCTTTTATTATAGGCTATTGGTCACAGAACTCATCTTATCGTGGAGAACACTTACGTCTTCTTAAGGTCACAAACTGATAGCAGAGAGAGCAGCTAGCCTACTTGTCATTTGTCATGTAAGTAATTAGCTACCGTAACAATGAAGGAGTTCAGTAGCTCCCCAAGACCTCGGAAGATGACAGCATTTTATCGATCCGTCTTTACAAACACCCGTTTATTAAGGAATGCTATTTTAAGGCCACATACTGGATAATAATATTTAGGTATTTCCTAGAACTATTTTTTCTTTTTTTTTTTTTTGTTTGTTTGTTTCGGATCAACACCTAGACCTAAGATCTAGCTGTATGAACCTTCATATTTCCACAGCCTAAAAGAGAGAGAGAGATAGAGAGAGAGAGAGAGAGAGAACGGCTCAGGATTTAGAAAACAACTAGATTTTTATCTTGCTATTTTGTTTGTTTGTTTGTTTGTCTGTTTGTTTTTGAGATATCTAATATTTTAACTCGATAATCCGACGTCTAGAAAAACTCTGCATTTACTATATACGGGCGGTTTCCAATAAAACGGCTTTAGATCATGAACGATGGAAAATGGTGCATTATTACCGCTAACTGGTGCCAGTTAGTGCACTGGATCTGCGTCATCACTGCCACAAGGGTGTCTTTGTTTGCAAAGCTGCGCTGATTCTATGACCTTCTGTTCAATACAGATCTTGTCTTTGACGACTTAACCTCAACCAATCAAGCATATATAATGATCACGACAAATTCACATTTCCTCACTCTATTAAACTGTTACATCTTCAGTATGGTGATGGCAGTGGTATACAAATAATTGTCATTTTTGGTCCTAACTTCTGGCAGTATTAATGGTGACGCCTTGAAAGGCAGTTGTAAAAAAAAAAAATGAGCCGATAAATACATCAAAGGGGAAACGCTGGGCTTTCAGAACAGAAAATCTAGGTATAGTGTATAATACATCAATTTTAAAATGTTGTCAACATTTTTTTTTTCTTGAAAGCACACTAATAGAAATTAACAAGAACACTAGGAGAGATCATATCTCCGATAAATAACACTTCCTAAAAAGTTTTATCTCGTGGTTCGGGAATTCACAGTGTTATTACTGAAATCCGTTACACCTTACTGTTTGAAATGTCGAATGTCAAAGTCACCATTTCATTTCTTTGTCACAAATTACACCCTTTGATTGGACAAATGACAGTATTTTAATATGAAAATGCCACCTTCCCGATCTGATACATGTACCATCCTTTCTTTTCTTCCTTTTTATTTTCCGTTCCTGTTTTCTCGACTCGCTATGTTTGTGTCCCGGATGAAACCGTTCCGCAGGCTAGCTCGAGTAATGCTAAGCAAGCTGACTCTCTTTTTCTTCTCTCTCGCCAATCATAATTATACACTAGCCTTAAGTTTTTGTCTTAAACAAATAGCAGTCGGCCGTGGCCGATAAGATGCTGCGATAAGCTTCCAAGCCGGCGTTTCCGCACATCTCTGGCACTACCAGAAATCATACACCGTTTTCAGAGCGGGATTGAGGTACAAAGCTCGATGCTACATACAGGAGCTCCGGGGATTCTCACACTGTGGCTATAACGGCTTGATTAAAGAGAACCCGCTCTGTTACCGCCAGTAGGCAAAAACAGCAGTAAGGAAAGTACTCTGACAAATTTTGAAGTTTTAATCTCTTTGCAATCTATCTGGCAGCCACCAAGCCGTGGTATTTACGGTAGGCGGGCCCAATACCGGTGGTAGAAAATTATTCTGCGCAGTACTCTGAAGATTCTGGTATTCTTGCTTTTTCATGGGTCGATCTCCTTGACAGCCATGTTCTTGGTATCCGTAGAACACGTCGTCATGGAAAAAAATACTCTGCGCAATATCTTGATGTCTCAGAGATTTTTTTTTTTTCTAACAAAATTCTGAAAGGCTGATCGACTTCGCAGTCACAGTGCTGGTGATATTAGGCTTGGTGAAACCCCACCTTCAAACAAAGGGTTAATTTATGATGTTCTATTTTTGTCAGTGTGCTGTGTCACATTTACAGTGCCATTACCGTCAGAACTGCATGTCATCCACAATAACAGTACTGTTGGAGGCCCAACGAAAAGTTGAACACTGTCACGCTGTCAGTGGCAAAGTACAAGACATTTACAAAGTTGACATATCATGTAGTTATAATAAACAATTATCAGCCATATCGTCCTCAAGCAGTTCGACACTAGAGAAAAAAACAACAACAACAAACAAACAAACATATAAACAAAAGAAAAAAGAAACAAAAAACAGTGGGTCGATCGCAGAAAATGTCATTTTTTTTTTCCCTGAGCCCTGTTCCTTTTTATAAATGTCTTTTTACCCCAACATCCCTCTTTTCTCTTTATTTGGAAAATACAACGTTTTCCTCTTCCTTTCATCCACATTATCTTGCTACCTCAACAACATCACTGTTATCTTATCATTTTTATTCCTATTCTACTATTCTACTTTTTTCTCCCTCTCTTTGACCTCTTTTTCTTAAAAATGAAATTAATAAAAAAGACAAAAAAAAAAAAAAAAAAGGGGGGGGGGAGTGGTTAGATTTATCAATTTATATTGATTTATATTGGATTTGGGGTTTCGAAGAAGTTGAAAGAACCGTAGGAGATTTAGAGCAGGTGATTGTTGGGACAGGGGGAGAGAGGGAGGCATCCAAGCACTTTATAGTTCATGTACTATAATAGTTTGTCCTAGAATCGTACCATGTATGTGGCTAGCTTCTCTTCGCTAAGACCTGCAATCTCACAGAATTTTGCAAGTCACACTGTCTCACAGTTTGCCTCATAATCTTTCACTGTGCTTTTCACACATTTGTCACACTGTCTCTACCGTCAGCATCACATAGGCTGTCAATGTGACTGCCAGACTGAGTGTAGCTATAGTTGTCACGCAGTCTGTCATAAGTCTGTCTCTGTGGTTGTCACACTCACTGTCAAAATGGTTACCACTCGGACTGTCATTCTAGCTGTCCTTATGACTGTTATAATAGACTGTCGTGTGGATTGTCACAGTCGTTGTCACACAGTCTGTCACAGTGGCTGAGAATTGCTCCGTTGCTTCTACTATTCATTAATCGTCACTCGCACTGTTGTCACAACACATCCTGACGCGTAGCACTGTCAATCTGTCACAGAGACTGTTACATTTTCTGTCACATGGACAGTCATGCCGGCTACTGCACCACCGCTGTCGCCATAGTGACTGCAGAAACATCATTCTTGGATAAGTAAACACCAGCCTGGATGTTAGAGGGGCATGTGAGATGTATGACCGGCGCCTAGTGTCTTTCATCTCAGGGTCACATGATAGATCACATCACACACTTGGAGGCCTGTAATATTTGCCAAATCTTGTTTGTGATTTGCCGGAAGCAGGAGCGGAAATCTGGGTCAAGTAATTTGTCAAACTTTCCGATTTGGG
This sequence comes from Peronia verruculata, assembly GCA_038406235.1. Lineage (NCBI taxonomy): Eukaryota > Metazoa > Mollusca > Gastropoda > Systellommatophora > Onchidiidae > Peronia > Peronia verruculata. The sequence goes on from JBCAUA010666212.1 coordinate 4,822, forward strand.
GCTAAAATATTGAAAATTACGATGCTGTGGTGAGTCATGGGCGGATATGAACAGTTTGTGGGGGTGGTTGTGGAATATTTAGGAGTTGAGGGGGGAGGGGGGGGGGACGGAGTGCTGGAGCTCAGGTAGAGGACATAGGCATGTATCTTGTGTGTGTGTGTTTTTGTTGTTGTTTTTTTTTAAAGATTTCGATCGTTGCAGTTTTGTCGAAGGAGGAGAGGAAATTAGAAAGCATAAGAATAAGGGAGGGGGGGGGGTGGGGGGAAAGGAAGATTTACCGCTGGAAGGTTGTCTGTTTTTATTGGGGTTTAAGGGCCCATCAGCACGGTCACGGCTATATTCTGTCAAACATAGGTTTACGCATAGGTCAAGAAGAAGAGAGGAAAAAGAGCGGGACAGAAAACACGAGCAAGGAGAGAGAAAGAAGATGTCACCCCTGGAGTGTCGAGGATCGCACTCCATAGGAGACATCCCATTGATGGCGGGCTTTACAGCCTGCAGGTCGGTGGGGCCAAACAACCTGCTTATAATTATATCTAGGGCTCCCTGGGGAGCGGGGGAGGAGGGGGATGTGCGGCAGAAAAGTAGATCCAATCATATTTCCAATTCATTGGTTGCAAACTTATAGATGTTAGCTAGAAAATAAAACTCGAAGAAACGGGACAGGGAGGAGCGGCGCTAAAAGAGAACGTATTAATTAGAAAGCTGTCTCTACAAGATCTGTATTGATCGGTCAGTGTGAGTTGTGAACGTATCAGCCTGGCCTGTGCATCAGCGTAAGCTTTCTCTGCGGCCATTGAATAGCATTGAGTCGACCTCTGACCTGAACTTTGTGTTAAGAATAGAGAAGGAAAATGGAGAGAGACCTAAGACCAGGGCCGTGTTAGGCCGTGGAGTGGCAAAGACGTCCACAGACAGCGCAGAGTGAGGGTTTGGGCGACTACATCTATTCTGTGGGGCGACTACCACCACAGTTCTGAACACAGTTTGGATCACTTTCACCATTGCCTTCCCGCTCTCTGCAGCTCCCTTTTATGCTGCGTCTATTATGTATCTGTTGGTTTGTCTGCCAGTCAGGAATAATGAGCATGTACAGATGTCCTTTTATCCACCCTGTCCTCTCCCGAGTTTGACCTATATCTGTAACAGCCTGAAGCCACGCACTTGTTTCGAAGTCTGGTCTATCCTTTAACGTCCTTTAATGTTCTTTCTCCGCAACTGTGTTCTGGGCGATACTGGTCTGTATTGGGAGATCGTTGTGCCCAGCACTGTTACTTCCCATTGCCAGACAAAAGAGGTGTTGAACAAGTAGTGTAAAGAGGAAAAATATCCTTTACTTCATGTCATTCAAAAGATATCACTAAAAGAAGAAACAAAAATAAAATTATAACAATAATAAGACAACGTTCTTCTTTTCACAATAGTGGAACTTTTCATGGTCCGTGTTTCAAGCAAAGGACACACAGTTTTTTTTTTTTGGTCGCCTCTTTACACTGCTTATTCAGCACCGCTTTTCAATGTCAAAGGGAAGTAATAGCGCCTGTCAAAGCGATTTCCCATTGGACGGGGTTTTGTTTTGCTCCAAACCAAATCTGCTGCAGACGCGGCGTTGACGTCCTGCGCTCCCAACGGGACCAGGAGTAGAAATGAATGGATGGATAGTGATGCTGGTCCAGCGCTGGGATAATTGAATAGACATGGAACTGGGGATTTCCCACCTCTTCTCCTCCATCTTTCGCTGACCCAGCTATTCGACAGTGAAATTATTTTTGTCTTGTTCTGTGCAGGAACACTGACTCTATATTAACGCCTTTAATGAAATACCACAGCTTCCACCTGCAGGCTGTTTAAGCCCGCCGTCGGTGGGATGTCTCCCATGGAATACCATTCTCGGCACTCCAGAGGCGACATCTCTTCTCTTTCTCTTTCTCTCTCTCTCCTTTCTCCTGTCTTCTGTCCCTCTCTCTCTCTCCTCTCTCCTTCCATATGCCTTTGACGTGTAAACGCGTCTTACAGTGCTTGACACAATATAACCGAGATCGTGCTGATGTGCCGTTGAACCCCAACACAAACAAACTCGATATATGAAAGGAAATATGACAGTAGAATTCTGTTTTAGAACACAATAAAATATCTATGGCAGTCTGTGAGTAACAGTGTCACGTGTACGTTATTTCTTTTGACATTAATAAACAAGGATTAACATACTTTGATATGGACTCGTTTCTAATTAAGGCAAGGCAGACATGGATTTTAATGCACCCCAGAAATGGTAGTATTGTTTGCTTGTTTGTGTTGGGGTTTAACGGCACATCAGCACGACCACGGCTATATTGTGTCAATTGACCGAGATAACTGCCAGTTTGGGCGGTTGAAAGGTAAATTATCGAATCAGTGTGTGTCAAACATGGTAAGATACGTTTACATGTCAAAAAGATGATGGGAAAAAGAGCCGGACAGAAAACAGGAGCAAAGAGAGAGGAGGAAAACGTGTCACCCTTGGAAGGTCGAGGATGGCATTTCATGGGAGACATCCGACCAATGGCGGGCTTTCACCACCTGCAGGTGTGAGCAAAGAACGTATGTAGATACTCCCGCGGGGATCAATGGAACGATATGTACGATGATTTAGAGGAAGTTATGAGTACCGGATCCGCCGCTGTATAAGTAGCTGCTGGTCCTGACATTGAGTTATGCCGAGTGCGGCTACTGTGCCGGACAGGCGGTAATGGCGGGAAAATTGGACGCCCATTGAGCCAGCACAAACAAGCCTTTCTGTGGCGGGAATTATCGGGCCCTGTCCCGCGCTAAGTGTGTGGAATCAGATCTTCCGGTTGCCTGGTGTCTGGGAGATTGAATGTAACTCCGCACACGGGAGAGCCTGGACAAACATGGCGAGTTACAGAAACTACCGGTTACGTCTCTCGTGTTTCTCGCTCTCCACACCCCAATCGACAATCACGGAGCTGCCGGAGTGGCTGAAAATAAAAAGGAAAACGAGAGTTGGAGATTTGTTTTCTAATTACGTTAAAAGGCCTTGGTACGGAGACAGGGAAGGGAATTGGGAAGGGGGGAGAAGGCGGGGAGTATGAGGATAGAAAAACCGTAGAATTATTGTTGAAATTTGTTGATGTCTTGTGGTATTGATTTTTCCAGTAAGAATTCGGTCGAATAACAGAGATGTACATAGCGGAGTGTGAAAACTTTGAAATGTAGCTAATTAATTGCGCTTGATGGTGTTGTTCCTATTCCTGCTGACTGCTCTTGGTACTGTTGTTATGATATTGTCATCGTTGATATTGTTGTTGTTGATGGTTATTGTTGTGTCTAGTTGTAGTTGTTGTTATCCTTGGTTGGTGTTGTTATCCTTGGTTGTTGTTGTTACGGTTACTGATGTTGTTGTTACTGTTGACCTCTGTTGTTATAGTTGGCGGTTCTGCCGTCATGTTTATGAATGCAGAATATACAGATAAAATAATCAGCATTTACTGCATTCTTAAAAATGATGACAGTGTTGTTGTTAACTGTTGTTGTTGTTTTTGTTGCACTTATTATTGTTGCAGTTCCTCCTATTTCTATAGCTGTTGTTGCTGTTGATGGTAGTGGCATTGGTGATAAGTTGATGGTAGTGGCAGTGGCGATACGTTGGTGGTAGTATTGTTCATGTTGCTGTCGCAAGTCTTGCCGCACATTGGCCTGACTCTGCTGTTGTCTCATTTTCTCTAATTATAATTCTTATCACGGGTAAAGAAGGAAGGAAGCAAACAATGATCTAGCCCGGTGGTATGAAGCGTGGACTGGAGAGGTGGGTGTGGAGAGGGGAACGGCTAGGGAGTGAGAATAGAAAAGAGGAGGAAAGATCCAGACGGAAGAGATGGGCTGTCGATATAAACAGCAATTTAAGTCCAAGGTGTGACTTCTCAAATACTGCACTGGTGAGAGGGTCAGAGGTCACATTATTGGAATGGCTAGACCGAGGCTAAGTATCACCATGATTGCCCGCTCTAGATAGAAAGGGGCTGTAGATCCAATGGATAGCTACAATAACGACAAGAACAACTCGGTAGATTTTATTTTGACAGAAAACTGGGTGGCAGGATAAACGATTGTGACCAGAACTGTCTGAAAGGAGTGAGTGTGGAAACTTTGTTTTGGTTACAGTTACTGAAATCTTTTTGTTAGTCTGTCTGTCTCTGTGGGGATGCGTCCCTGGTTGTGTTTGATGATCCTTCGTGTTCATATATTGCTGTCCATCATTTGCTCTCTCTCTCTCTTGTTCTGTTCTCAGTCGTCATTGCTGCAATATTTATTTATTTTTCGACCTATTCAGTCTTCCCGTCTGGCTTGTCTCCCCTGCTCAGTCCCGTCTTTCTCCAATGATCGCCCTCAGTCAGACACACACTTAAAGTGCACAGCTCAGCTCTGCATAATGACGTCGATGTCTTACCGACCTAGACCACAGCCATCTACTACCTTGTCCAAGAAAAGTCTCAATCAAGGACGGCTTGCAATATAAATGTTATCATCACACAGCCCCGTTGCCTCTTTCTCAGTCCTGAGTTTGTGCACATTGTAAAACCGTAGCGCTAGTATAGAAGAGAGAAGATGACGAGAGATGAGGGAAACAAATTCGAAGTGGCTGACCTAGTTACACGATCGGGCATGGAGAAGAGAAAAGACAAAAATCGGTATGTGTAATTTATATATTATGTTGCAGCTAGAGGTGAGAGTGTATTGGAGCCTATTGCTGCAGCGTTATCTCTTTTTGCAGGTCTGAAATCTGTTATATTTATAAAGTTACATAAGGCGAACCTACGCTCCCAAACTCATGCCCTTGCTTGTGCCAGCTAGTATAAAAACGCTCCACCTTCGCTGTGTGATGAAACGTTTGTTTTACCTGTATGCTTCCTCATTGCAGCAATAGGCCCATATAGGCACTCCATATATTATAGATATAAATTATATGGCTTAAATAATAGGGTCAAGAATAATAATATACATACACACGTATTTATACAAGAAAACTGATAGCGTATTGTACCAAGCACCGGGCAAATCTGTCTCTGAAACCATTGGACAAGTGACATAATAACATATTTATGAAGAGCATCTGTATGTTCAACGGCTTCGTGTCCCACCGCTGCTCTTGACCAAAGACCGTCTGACACAACACAACAACAGCATATAATATATTTTATACCGAGAGATTTTGACCAGCATTTGCTCCCACTGTCTGTCTGACCATTTTTGTTTTAGTGTTTGTTTTTGTTTTATGTTTACTCTATTTGATAGTTTGTCAGAGCAACAAAATGACAGCACGGGGCCTCTCGACCATCTCTGACCTAGGATAAGATTGGACGGTAAAGAAACAGTAATCGTATACACCAGAGGATTGATGTCTGGCTACCCAGTACTTCTGACAGGGAGCAGACCTCTTGAACTTGGCTCATACGTAATCCTAAGTAAACCGGCTCGCTCTTTTACATCAGACGGAACATATGTTAGGTAAATGGAAATGTCTGCTAAGGCTGATGGTTGGCTGTCTGTGGAGTTATATCAATAATAATAAAATAATGTTGTAGTCTTAGTATAATAATGATAAAGGAAGTGTGATATAGTGTAGTAGTAGTAGTAGTAGTAGTAGTAGTAGTAGAAGTAGTAATAGTAGTAGAAGTAGTAGTAGTAGTAGTAGTAGTAGTAGTAGCAGTGATGGTCGTGGTGGTGGTGGTAATAAGTGTGGTAAGTGGTGGTAATAAGTGTGGTAAGTGGTGGTAATAAGTGTGGTAAGTGGTGGTAATAAGTGTGGTAAGTGGTGGTAGTAAGTGTGGTAAGTGGTGGTAGTAAGTGTGGTAAGTGGTGGTAGTAAGTGTGGTAAGTGGTGGTAGGTGGTAGTAGGTAGTGATAGATGATAGTCGTAGAGGTAGTTGTAGTTGTAGAGATAGGTGTAGTCTTAGCAGTTGTAGCATCAGTTGTGCAGCTGTTATAGGACTTGTTGGAGTGATGGTGGTTAGCTGTAATGTGAAAGGCTTGGAAATGAATCTCACCGATGGCAAACCTTGACTTCTGAGCGTCAGGCTGGGAGACAGTATGCACAGCAAGGCATCTGCTGGTCATCAATCTGTCCTATAGACTAAGGCTAAAAGACAACAAGGCAATCCAAGACGAAACTCAACTGAAAACAGCACCTTGATCTTTCCAGACCACAATATATACCAGTAACAGTACGAGTAATACTGACAATGAAAATAAGAAGGACATTACTCAGTATCATCCAGGTTGTGTAGACAACGACAATGTATATCTGACATCATAGGTACGCTCATCGAGCTAAGACAATGTTTTCCCTTCCTCTGGTACTGATCCTGATAGTTTTGCCCACATAATAAGTTGAGAGTGTACCTTAATACATAGTACAGGGTGTCCATAAAGTCTCTTTACGGTTCTAAACATTTATTACAAATGCAGTTGTCAGGATTTGTGAGCTAAATTTATTCTAATTTAATCAGTGGTTGTCAAAGATTTTTTTTTTTAACACCTCATTGAATACACCTCTATACGGGCACCGCTAGCTGTACGTAGCACACCAAGACAGTACTCGATTTCTTTCCATGTTCACCTGCACGAAGCACATCAAGACGGTACTCGATTTCTTTCCATGTTCACTCAGTGAGGCTATGCTACAGCTAACATGGGCAGAAGTTGAGTCCTATCTTGATTTGCTTCGTGCAACTAGTGCTCAGTCTTACCAGACAAAAGAGGGACTGAACTAGTGGTGTAATGACAGGAAAAATTCACATTTGCACCCATCGCTTAAAGCATACGACATGAAAAATTCCAAAACAATTCTGATGTAAAGAGAATATTTTCTTCTTATTGTTATAATTTTATCAAAATTTTTGGCGATCAGTCTTTTGAATGACATGAAGTAAAGGGACTTTTTTCTCGGTGCACTGTTTGCTCAGTATGCCGTTTGTCTGGCAAAGAGAAGTAATAGGGCTGGTCAAAATGACCTCCCTTTACACAAGTCCCTCTTTTGGCAGAGCAGGCAGATAATGTGCCAAATGGTTTCCCATTCTATTTCACTGAGTGTGGAGACGCAATGGTTAATTGTGAGCAGTGCTGCCTCAGCACGGAGAAATCATGGTTAAATCTTTTTGTTTCACCAGAGTGAAATACACTAATTTTCCTTCCCTGTGATATAAAAATCTTAACTAAAAAAACTTGACATCAGACATATTTAACTCCGCACCTGGTCTCAAGTCCATGCAAAACTCATTACACAGGAATAGAAAAGACGACATAATCAAGACAGTGATATCGATGATTTCTTTCTATAACTCTATTCAGAAGCAGACTGGGGTCCAAGTAGATAGGTATTCAGAGGAAGTCTCAGGTGTCACTGACTCAGTTTTTGAGCTTGGCCCAAACCTTTATGCTGACTTTATGACTCAAAGTTTTGAACATTTGTTACTTTTGTTAACCTCAGTGTCAGGCACATCAGTGGGGGAAAGTGATATAGAACTGAAACTTGATGAAATCCCCATCAGGCACACCTAGAAATGTAGTTGTTCTTATGCAGTTAGTTCAGATGGAAGAAAAGCTCAAAAGTAGTGTCTCATGTCAATGTCTTTCATGACAAGTTTCTTTTTGTGGATCAGTAATGTTCTTCATGTCTTATTTCTGTTATGATGTAAAAGTTCTGTTTCTTAATTCATTTGCTCCATCAGTTTTTTATGTGAAGGGATGTTTTTTTCTTCATTATTGTGTTTTGCAGGTGTACTTTTTGGAGGAAATTTTTGATAAGACATTTTAAAGAAAATATGTTTTGATCGCAAATGAGTTTTGAAGTAAATGTATTTTTATCCATAACAACAACAGTGATAAAAGTGCTGCTAGTAGTAATTGTTTGCGTCAGGTGTAAAGGGATTGTTGTCAAGGAAATATAGATATTTACAGTTTTAATTTAAATATCCAGTTATTTATAATGTGATTTGCAGCATTGTCGGGATGAAGAATTAATTGTCTGCTACTTCTGTTCTCTCCAGGGACAGCCATGCCAGTGGAACAGTTCCAAGTCAGTCAGTAAGTGAAACACAAGTTGTTGTTCTTTGCTTATATGAACTATCAGCAAAGATAGCAATGAATGCAATTTTTCATTTATAGCAAACCATACGCTCCCAGCTGAGAGTATAAATGTTCATATTACAGTGTATAAATTGATGTAAATGTCTTGGCCAACATAATAAAGACTGTCAAATGGCAAAGAACTCAATATGTTAAAATATAGAAATATCAGATATGTCGATTTAGTTAGCTGCAAATTGATGAAATGTCTCGCAGCCAGTCAAAATGAGACGTATGTCAATTTTTTCACCATGCGGGGTTTTTGGCATGAAGCATATTTCATACCCTTTCAGAATGGTGAAAAAAAAAGTTTTGAACTAGCTTTATTCTAGCTAGAGATATTGCAGTTATAATAGACAAGCGTGACCCCCCAGCAATGACCGAAATTCCGAGGAAATTGAGTTTTAAAAATCGATCTAACGCATAAATCTACATACTTTCCTCTCATTAAAACCCAATTTTAGTGAGGAAATATTTTTTACATCGAGGGTGAGACCGATGCTATCATGTTCAGAGATAAATGCACTTTCGATTTCTTCAATAACAAACCGACATCTGACGCCCTCATCACTTTCAAAGCCCAATTTCTCGGTTCTACCCCAGCGACTTACGTCTGATTTTGACTGGCCGCGTCACAAATTTATGGGACATCAAATTTTCCAGCTTCTTTTGCTCTTCACTAGGGGATTATTGCAATAAAGTGTCACAAACTAATGTGACAATATCATTTTGATAATATTTATCTTGGCTGATGAAGTAAATTCATTATATCACTTGAGATGGGCATGTCATTTACGGTCATTTACTGACATTCTGTATCAGAGCTAAGTAGGAAATACTGTGTTTCTCAGTAAGGTTTCAATTTATATATTGTCAAATGTAAGTACTGAACTCGGACATGATGAGGTTATTACAGTGATGGGGCTATTAACTCCATACATCTACTAACCCTAACCCTAAATCTGATCCTGACTCGAACCCTGAAAATAGCTCCAGTCCTCAGGATAGCAGTTGAAGATGCCTGTGATGTTGTGCCGACTAAGGTCCATTGCTGCTGTCATTTTGTATGTCCAAAATCAAAAGGGCTTAATTCCAGAATGATCAGTAAAGCAAAGGTGCAGCTTATTGGCTAAAAATATTTAATGACGCAAATAGATTTTTGGTATGTGTGGTTACAATAGACACCCTGTGTAGTTATTTCTCATGTTCACAGAGTCAAAGATCAAGAGTCAATGGCTCGGAAGCATCAGGACCCCCTGCAGGCTCTGCACCTCGGAGTGGCTCTTCACCCTCTCTGCTGGAAGGAGCTTACGACGAATCTGAGAGTGCTGCATCCTTTCAGGCAGCTCTCATGGCGTGGAGACAGGGGGAACAACCCAGTACTCAGAGGACACCCAGTCCACAAAAGCCTATTGCCTCCCCTATCAAATCACCAGGTGGGCTTTCATGGAACTCACGATAAGCCAGTGAGATTGTCTCATTTGGTTCTTGATTTCTTTTTTTGTTATCTGTGGACCTAAGTTTCTTAGACAATAAATTCTTCCTCAAGAATCAGCATTTGAAACCTTAATTAAATAACTTCACAAGAATTTCAGTGAATTATATCATGTGTTGTAAAATGAAAACTAGACAGCTGTCCGCAAGTGGCTGAAAAGCACATTTAAAACATAATCATAACATAGAATGAAATGGTCAACTTGTTTGATCAGATTGAGCTGAGATCTTTGATATGTGGTCCAGGGGGGACATTGTGGCTGAGGAGTTTTGTGTGTGGCCTCAGGGACAATGAAAAGTGTTCAGGTCTGAATCATATCAGGGGGCGGGAAGGATTTGAACCTGTGTGATTTTCTTTTTCCATTAACTTAAAGCCCACTTGGCTTTTTGTCTTCTGAGATCTATTTTGGACCTAACTTATGTTGAACCCAGACTAGTATAATTATTTCTGAATTTCCATGTTGAAAAACCCTTGGCATTTAGAAATTACATGGAGAGTAGTCTGAGACTCCATATTCCAACATTCTGCCCAAAACATTTCGTCCGACTGATTTGGGTATGCTCTTAATGTTGAGATAGACCTGCTTTCTTAGGTTTGCTGGCTATGTATGTAATTAAAAAAATAGCAACGAAATGGTGAACTTGTCCCAGAATGAGACTGAGCCCAAATCTTTGGTCTGCGGCTTAGGGTTTTTGAACAGGTGATGAAAGCAAATTTGAGCGTTCAAAAAGTGAACATTGTCCACAGAAAAGATTTTAAAAAAACCCAACTGACTGTTGAGATAGTGCACGGGTCAAGATTTAGTTGAAAATGGCGAGCTGTAATGATTCTTTTTTTTTTTTTTTAAATGCCAACTTTAGATTGACCATGTTTCACTTGAGGGTCTCATTGCTGTCATATCAAGGAACGATTGTTTCAGTTCTCTGTCCATTTACCTATCTCTTGCAACCAAAAGCTTGCGTTTCATTCCTGTGTTTGCCACCCAGCTACACCATTGGGTCTTGTCTTGGTGTACTATATCTGTTACCTGTTACCTATCCCTTAGATTTGGGATCCCTCGGGGCGCAGCAGAGGATCTCCTAACCACAGCTTTCCATTCCAGTCTATCTTCAACTTTCTGTAAGGTGTTTCTCAGCTCAAGTCCTGTCCATTCTCTGATGTTGTCTTCCCAGTGTTTCTTCTGCCTCCCTCTCCTT
>JBCAUA010666544.1:0-15633 GCA_038406235.1 Peronia verruculata
ATTGTGTTTGTGTTGGTTTAACGACACATCAGCACGATCAGGGCTATATTTTGTCAAACACGGTAAGATACGTTTACACGTCAAGGAGATGAGAGGAAAGAAAGCGGGACAGAGGACAGGAGCAAAGAGAGAGAAAAGAGATGTCACCCCTGGAGCGTCAAGGATGGCATGCCATGGGAGACATCCCACCGATAGCGGGATTTCACCACCTGCAGATGGGAGCAAAGAACCTACATAATATCCTGGGCGCCCGGGGGGGGGGGGGGCGGAGTAAAAATAAACAAGCCTAGCCAGTTAAAGTTCTTAAAGATTTGAGGCTCTGTGGCCGAGGTGTGAGGAGAAGATTTGCCTGTAAGGTAATGTGAACAGCAGAGACAGGTAATTATGTCTTTTGTACATTGGCAAGCGATCAATTATCTCCTCGTCAGGAAATGCATGAGAAATACGCGCTGTCTCTTTGATCTGATTTCGTTACGTGCCAGTATGCAAATTAGCCCACCACCCCAAAGGTAGTCTGTTTTGTTGACTCTGATGTCAGTCAGGCTGTTTTGTGGAGGAAGGCTCGGAGATTGAATTCCCGTCAACTGCATTCTCATTTGTCAGTCCCCCCGACGCCGATCTTTTCATCTCTTGTAAAACTGTAATCTTGGAGTTAGAGTAGACAAGACACGAGGAGCGCCAGCTGACAGTTCAAGTACGACACTGTTGTACTCAGCCATTTTGACATGTCTTTTTTTTTCTGTCAAGCAAATTACTTTCCCTTTGGCCAGTACAAGAGGTATAACAAGAACATAGCAAGGGTGTAATTAATCACGTTTTCGCTTGTTAAGTGAAATATAAGATACAGGAAAGTCTTGTAAACCATCAGAATGTGATGAAAATGTTTCATTCTGATAGAGATAATTTATTCAATGATTTTCCCATCACATGTATCAAATAACAAGAGAAAAGCATAATTTGTTCCATCTTTGTGCAAGGCGTGTCCGACACTTCTTGTACTTGGCAAAGGAAAACGGCCCAGCTGTCTGACAAAATAGCTGATTAAAGTCGTTCTTCTGGCGGAATTGTTTCACAAACAAATGGCAGAAGAGGCAGAAGAAATAAATTGATAAGATTGACTGAGTTTGTCATTATCATCGTTGATGTCGTTGTCCTGGCCTTTGCTGATTCGGCGTCTGCCGAGCTCGATGATGTCTTTGAGAACTTCAGAGTTATCACATTATTTACTTGGTACATGTGTTATGAAAACTTACCACAAGTTGCTCTGGTGGGCAAAGAGACTAGTTTTTGAAAGATGGTATTTTATCTATTTTTCTTTATATTAAAAAAAAAAAATGTGTTCAATAAAATAATGAAAAGAGAAGAAACTTTGCATGTTGCAGTTGGCTTTTATCGATTTATTGTTGTTGTTGTTGTTCTTGTTGCTGTTGTTGTTGTTGATGGTGGTGTTGTTGTTGGTGGTGGTTTGGTTCAGTCTGAGTTAATAACAACTCAAATTAACAGGCTCGCGCGAACGTAGCCAAAGTGTACAACATGGCCACTGTAGTTCCTGTGTGAGTGGTTGACGACACGCCAACACTCCGGGGATGAGGTAAAAAATATTGTCACACAGTAGAACCTAACAGTCCATGCCTCGTTACCTGCTGGAACCAGCTGCTCGTCTGTTTTCTTGTCTATCGATTTGATTAATGAACGCCGCTATTTATCTATATTGCAAGAGAGAGAGAGAGAGAGACACACACACACACACACACACACACACACACACACACGCACACACACAGAGAGAGAGAGAAACAGAGAGAGAGAGAGAGAGAAAGAGGGAGGGGAGAGGATGGCAGGTCTTGTTATGAGCAATCTGAAATAATTTCTTTCTCTCTCTCTCTCTGCCTTTCTCATTCTCTCTTTCTCTCTTTCACTTCTCTTTCTTTCTCCCTCTGTTTTTGTCTCTCTCATTCTTTTTACCCTCTCTCTCATTCTCTCATTCTTTCTCTATATATGTGCGTGTGTGTGTGTGTGTGTGTGTGTGTGTGTTATTCTGCCAGGCAAACATTCCGGCCATCCATTCTCCCACAGTCTGAGCTCTTTCTCTCACATTGTCCATCCTTACACTCACACCCAGCAAGATTTTCCCACATGTTTCTGGTCTACAGTCTCAAGTATAAAACAGACAATATCGAGTGATGGACATAGGAAACGTTTCCAGAGATCCACTTACACCGAGTCACTGAGAGCTAGGGCAACTTCATGAATACGATAACTAAGCTTTTCCTTCAAAGACGGGAGTAGGGGGAAAAACTGCGGCATTGCTGGTCAAGAAGAGGCCCAATGTCCACAGTCATGTTTAGGACTAAGAAGATGAACAAGATGGAGAAGAAGAAGAACAATAATAAGGAGAAAAAGAAGAAGAAAAAGAAAAAGAGGACAAAGAAGGAGAAAAAGAAGAAGAAAAGGATAAAAAGAAGAGGAGGAATAAGACAGTAATATTCTCATTCAATGCCTGGACAATTATCGACCTCAGCTAATGACAAGTTTACAGTATGTGACGGTATCCACTGATAGAAGGATCCACAAAATGACGCCCAGTTACACCTCTAGGACAGGTCTGCCTGTATCGTCCACCCCGCCATGACATTAACATAGCCAAGTACTGTCTGGAGTGGATAGCGGTGCTCAACGTCCTAACCCCCCAATCCTCTGATAGTTGTGGGCCAGATATGAGACTTCCAAGTCTTAAATCGCGGACACCCCCCTCCTGCCCCCCCCCCTTTTTTAGATCGCTAGAACTGTTACAATGTGACGATAAAATTCCGTACTGTTGTAATGCGTCTTTCTGTGGAGAGAAGGGAATCCTCTGGATACTTTTACGTTACGTTCTGTAAGAAGTCTTTCAAGCTCCTAGTGGGGGTTTTTTCAACCTGATTTTTGTTTTAAAAAACAAAACAAAACAGAAAAAAAGCCACCCTGCCAGAGAAGAACATTTTGCTCTCTACGTTTACAATACTACTCTCTTCATTTTTATTGGGCATGATATCTTTTTATTTTCATTTTTGGTTTTGTTTCCACAGAGAAAGTGAGGTTGGAACCTATCTGGAGGAGAATAATATTATCACAATAGCAATGTTTGATTGTTTACGCTTACAACGTGAAATAAGCGTTTTACTATGGATATTTTACTATGGATATTTTACTATGGATATTTTACTATGGATATTTTACTATGGATATTTTACTATGGATACTGACATTTGAACAAAATCAAAATCTGTTGCCTAACATAAGCAATGACTGTCACCACAGGTCACGCTCACTAAGACATCAGCTGTTGTGGTCAGACCGGTCGGGTCAAAATCTTTTGGGCGTCTCCTGGTTACGACATTTTTTCCTGGATAACTGTCCGAGCGAGCTGAGATTTCTTACGAATAACAACAACAACAACAACAACAACAACAACAACAACAACAACAACAACAACAACAACAACAAGGGCCATCATTATCAGTCCGACACTAGTGACAGCACTGTACTGTAGCACACACATAACCAGGAGATCAACAAGAAACAAGAGATAAATAAACGAATGTGAAGAACGACGTTATGCAAGTCGCTTCAAGTTTTGCACACACTGCTGTTGGTGATGTCTTGGCACGCGTTGACTTGCCCTGCTGCAGCTTGTTTAGATTGGCAGTCAAAGTTCATCAATGTTTTTTATCCATTGTCGTTACGTCTCAGACACTAAAAACGGTATAATTATACATACAATGTCCGATTCCAGATTACTTTTGCCAGTAAAAGTAGTACTTACATTAATGTAATTTGTAGCACGTCTCCATTTTGACCCGAGTAACGATGTGAATTCGGGAGTTCAGTTCTCTTTTGCTATGTCTCCATTTTGCACATCTTGAGAGAATTGATGTGTTATATCTAGCAACTATTTTTCGCTCATAGGACAGAGGACAAAATGATTTTCAGAATCTACCTCTTTGGGCAACGGTGAAATAATTACATTATATGATAGATTTACTATCCCTCTGTCATGTGACTTATATAAATATCTCCAACCAGCTCAAAAGTGGAAATAACGCAACAAAGAACCGGAGCTCGCGATGTTTTACACATGACTCTTCTCTTTCAGAACAACATATTAGACGTCAGTGTATTTGATCAGTCCGCCAAGTGTTAACATAATAATGTCTCAGACTAGAATCAAATACCATGAAACATGTGAAAAGGTTTCGCGACAGCCTCACAGTACTGAGAACAATTGACACCTTACTTACCAAGCTCTGCCATTCACGATCGCATGTCTAAGAAACCTCTGGCGGCCAGCTCGGGGTGTTAGATCCTCAATAAATCACACTCTTGCCACCACCGGTCATATAGCAGGTATGGACCCACTCGGGAGAATTATGGACCTAATGAAGTGGTGACTGGTTAGCTGTCCCAATCTGCACAACTTTGGGAGTTAAGCTCTAAAACCTCGCGCGCCGCCAGGCCAGTCGGAACGTGGTGGCAACCTCGCCAGGAAGTCCCTGGCCAACGGGCGCTGATCGTCTGCCCTCACGTCTGCTACTGTTATAATAATATGCTCAGATTTATTTATGACAGGCCAAATCTCGTGCGCGTCAAAATTTTAGAGAGTCAGTCTGCATTGCTTGAGGCTTTCTCGAACAAAATAATGCTCTTAAGGTTGGTGGGATACTTAAATCCTAGAAAATTCCAAGATCTTGCTCATCATATCTTGAATTATTATTATTATTATTTTCATTTGTCAATATTTTCCAACATTATTAATCTGCATTTCAACAACCAGAAGCTGGTCTTCCATTGTCACTCAGGTGTGAATTTTCAGTATTGAACTTGAAGGGAAATCATTGATGAAACACTGACAAGCCACGATTTGGCCTTTCAGGACTGAAGATAACTTATATTTAAAGCTTAATTTTCCGAGTGGATGGATGGAGGATGGATGGATGCATGGACGAGTGGATGGATGGGTGGATGGATGGATGGACGAATGGTTGAATGGGATGGATGTGTGGATGGATGAATGGATGGATAAGTGGGTGAACGAATGGATGGATAGGTGGAGGGCGGACAGATGGATTAATGGATGGATGCAGAATGATGGATAGATGGATGGATTATGGATGATGGATGGATAGATGGACGGATGGATAGGTGGATGGATGGATGGATGGATTGATAGATGAACAGATAATGAGATCCAAAATCGTCTTGGCCAGATAAGCGTTAGTCATTAAACTTATCCTGCAGCCCCCCCCCCTTTTTTGTGTTTATCTATACAACATCCCCCAGCGAGTAGACGCCCCTGAGTATCACTGTCAGGTGGGCAAGGTGGTTGGTAAGTGTGCCATGCAGACCCTGCAGATTGACAGATCATGGACAGTGCGGACACATTGAACTGTTTGTCCAGTCTCATATCAGCTCTGGTCAACCCACAGACACTTAACTCCCTGGGGTCAGGCGGAGAAACTGACTGACTGACCACATCGACTGCCCAGGTCGTGACCCGTCCAGCTCCCAAGGAGTTAAAACTTTTACCTTCCCCGTCAAAAACATCTCTTAGATCACAGTTAACCATCTCCACACCTAGACAGTCAAATATAAGTTTGAACCTTTAAAACTAAATAGAAAGTCCTGTCCTCAGAATGATCAGCTGGTCTATAAAGGTGGACAGAGTCATGCCCAACGTATTAGTTTTTTTAAGCCTTTCAATTTCTAAGAAAGTAGGATTATGTCGGCTTTTTTAAGAGGTTGCCTGTTTTTGCTGATAATTTTTTGCGGATACAAAGCCTACTCTTTCACTTTCACAGATTTTGAACTGCGAAGAGTTCTTTAATATGCGCAACGTCCACACGGGACCTCCAAAATATATTTGCCCTTATCCGAGACGGCTAGACGTCGAACTTCCCTACCCAGAGGACCGTTGAGTCACGGAAAAAAATGCAGGTCTTTCGATCTTCGTGTCTTTCCATCTCCCGATGAGAGAACCCGAGAGTCGGCCAGAACCCGCAACCTCACCGACATGAGTTGTTTTCACCCTGTAGCAGACGCCGAACCACAGAGCCACCGAGCCCCCCCCCCCCCAACACACACACCCCACTTGTAAATTTACTATTTCTTATTTCTTTAAATGCTTATAAACATACACATGTACACAGTTAATGCTGAGCATATCAAAAATAACAGAATGAAACCATCCAATGACACAAACGTAAACATGTTAAAACAAAACAATGAGACAATGCAAAGAAAGATAACTTGTAAGTGGTTCATGAATTGCGCCCCGTCCTGCAGATACTCAGAGTGACAGATAACAATTTAAGTCTTCAGTGACTTAATTTGTGAGAATCTAATATTAACACAGTATGTTGTTTGTTCAGGTGAAAATCAAGTGCAAGATTTGGTAGGTGATACTTTGAACAATTAGATAACAATGTCACTTGAATATCTGCCTGTCTGTCTGTCTGTCTGTCTGTCTACCTTTTCTGCCTGCCTGCCTCTCTACCCGTCTGTCTGTCTGTCTGTCTTTTAAGCCCATTGAGCAACATAGTTCGTCACCCCAATCTCTATACAAAACAAAACAAAACAAACAGACCAACTTAATCACGATTTTCTCAAACTCTAAGTTTCTCAGGTCAAAGTGTTTAGCGGAGGTACGTGAGAAATGACCAGTAAGGTTGGCCCATATTACGATGGTCTGTCAGATAAGTTGGGCTGACCCCTGACCAGAACCAGCAGACTGACCACTGTCTGCTTGGTGATAAGCGTTATTGAAGACACTGACCATTACACGCTGTCAAAGCAGACACTGTGCAGATAAGAAACCGGACATGGGGCCAATGTTTGCATTTATCGTGATACGCAGCGCCCCCAAGCGTCGAGAGTGTACAGTCTGTAAACAACAATGTCGGCAATCATGAAAGCAGGGAGGGGAGGGTGGTGGTGTGTGGTATGTGGTGTGTGGTGTGCAGGCATTGATTACATAAAGTCAAGAGACTTGGCAATGGCAAGCTGTTTGTTTTAGTTATCCCCAAAAAGATCCAGAAAGATGAGTAAGAGCTCACATTGACCCAGGCCTTGAATACAAAACCAGTAACACAAGCGAGACAGCATATTACGCTGTAATGAGGTGAAGAAGACTGTGTACGCGCTAGGAAGGGGCGTGGCAGTGCACACATTTTCTAGTGACACGAGGAAGAGAGTGTCCAGTCTTATCTGTATAGTGTCTCCGATCAAAATTCCGGCCTGTCAGAGTTAAAGGTGAAGGTCACTACTTTATCCTGAGGATATGGAGAATCCAATCATTCCCGGCTGATGGAGTTGACGGCTCTGAGAATGGACACCAAGCGGTCCTACTATCCCGATAAGGCGCAAGTTTAATAAAGTCGGCATCTATTTATTTTGCCCCCCTCTACAATGTCTTCAAAGTCTGAACGAGTAGATTATAATATGACCATCTGAATGCAATTATCTGGGAGAAATTAGACATGCATAATTTGAAACTGTGAGACGCCCGAGAGAACGCCACGTCTAGGAGATGAAAGTGTTACTAAACCTATGTGTTTTATCTTAGATTGAGGCACGTTATGATCATATGTCAAAGAACATGTCGGATTCGGCAAAAGGAAAATTATGAGGCAAACAGATTCCAATATTTGATATATAAATATTATATTATATCTTATTCGATTATCTATACGATATTATCTTGTATTATATTATATTATATTAAACGATGTTATATTATATTACATTTTATTTTTATATTCTTATATTTTCCTGCGTTGTGATGATCTCGAACGAGCCCAGTGCGTACAGCGGTTCTGTGGTCACGTGTGGCTATAAGACCATATGCCTGTGAATGATCCAACACCGGCCTTATGTCGGCTTAGGTCCACATGGCAAAAACAATGCTATGCAAATCGATAACCCAATCAGGGCTGTAAGAGCTAAAGACTCCCCGGCCACCCAACAAATCTGCTCCACCAAACCCACAGGCCCTAGGTATGACCCTCGGCTTCCCCTCGTGCCGGTGACTGAGGCATTAAGCACTGGTAAGTCCATAAGGTATGGCGACAATCGGATCCCAGCCTGCCCGTCCCTGCCCGTTATGGCTGCCGCATACACGTCATTACTTCCCCCTCCCCCAATCTGTTCTATGACATCCGGCCCAATATAAACTGGCAAGAACAATAGGTCAAACGTCCCAAACGTCATAGATCTACAATTAATAATAATAATAATAACAACACAAGCCACAGTTCAGATTTAGCCGTTGAGAATTCTATAACGACCCATTGTTTGTCTGTAGGGTCTGAAATGAGCAAGGCAAGTCTGCATCACAGCGATTATGGACTAGCGTGAGCTACATGTATGTTGGTCAGCCAGCCGGGTGATTTCCTTTGGCCAAACGGAAAAGTATAAGAGAAACATTGTAAAGCAGGAAGGGGAAAAAAACAAACAAAACCCCTACTTTATTTAATTTCTGTTATTTAAAACAAAAAGAAAAGTGCAAAAAAAGTGTAGCAACGAGGAAAAAAAAAAAAAAACAGCAACTGTTTTGGTCACATCGTTACGTTCAATAGATGCGTCTTTTAACCTCCTGGTGGGAATTATCTCGACCGTATCACAAAGTAAAGTTTTCAGAATTTTCTGTCACTCATTTCAAAAAGAAAGAGAGTAGATTTTGTTTTCTTTGTTACAAAGCTTGTCTGTTACCTTCTTCTGTCCCTGTTGAAGGGAAATAATTTGACCAACGGTCAGCATGAGTCATTCTCCTCACCTGATCCAGGTGTATGAACTGACGGACAAATCATCTCCTGATGAGTCGAGTACTCTCCCCTGTGACATCAACTCACCCTCAGTGGGTAGCTCGCAAACACAGCCCAACCTCTCTGCTGTCAGACCTCGGCATTACGTCATCTCCTTCTGTCACTCACACTGTTCAGATGTTTGCTTTGACCCTTCTCTCTTCCCCCTCGGGGAGGGGGGAATATATAAGTAGGTTCTTTGCTCCCACTTGGAGGTGGTGTAAGCCTGCCACAGGTGGGATGTCTCCCATGGAATGCCATCCTCGACGTTCCAGGGATGACATCTCTTCTCTCTCTCCTTGCTTCTGTCTTCTGTTCCGCTCTCTTTCCTCTCTTCTTCTTCACGTGTAAACATATCTTATCGTGTTTGACACAATATAACCGTGATCGTGTTGATGTGTCGTTAAACCCCAACACAAACAAACAAACAACCCCCCCCCCCACACACACACAGAGACTAAGTAGACCCACTGGAATGCTGTGGTATCACCATCAACACTTCAGCAAGAGCCAATACCGGTGTCTTGGACAGATCTCCGAGCTTACTGGAGCATCTATTCCTCCCCCACCCCCTTCCCCTCCGTCATCTCCCTTTGACACCGACTCACCACACTTTCCGCTCACACTGCCCGCATGCAAAACAACACCAGAACTGTTCAGAAAACTCACGCCATATACAGACTGTCGTCGAAGTGCGACCGTGTTTGGTGACAACTGACTGGTAGTAAGTCGATCTGGTCGTAAGTCGATCTTTCTTAAATAACCACAAGTGTATTATACTGTGTAATGATATATTAATCACCATGAAGTCATAATTTATCAACAATTTCTCAGTTCACTATGTCATGTTCGTTCTCCATCTTTCTTTCAATATTTATACCGTTGAGAGTTGAAGTCAAACACTGCATACCACAGTACAGATCGTTTATTACGTGCAAAACATACAAAATATCAGATACAGTTGTGAACAAAAAAAAAAAAAAACGAGAGCGATGCCTGCCGACGAGACGGTCGTAAAGTCGATCTGTCGTAAAGTCGATCTGTCGTAAAGTCGATCTGTCGTAAGTCAATCTGTCGTAAAGTCGATCTGTCGTAAAGTCGATCTGTTGTAAGTCGATCTGTCGTGTCGATCTGTCGTAAATTCGATCTGTCGTAAATTCGATCTGTCGTAGAGCTGTCGTAAATTCGATCTGTCGTAAAGTCGATCTGTCATAAGTCGATCTGTCGTAAGTCGATCTGTCGTAAAGTCGAACTGTCGTAAGTCGATCTGTCGTAAAGTTGATCTGTCGTAAAGTCGATCTGTCGTAAGTCGATCTGTCGTAAAGTCGATCTGTCGTAAGTCGATCTGTCGTAAAGTCGATCTGTCGTAAAGTCGATCTCTCGACGACTACTGTACAAACACCTAGTTCTCCCATGGAGGCCCTGGACGATTCTCTCTCTCTCTCTCTGCCTATCAGTCTGTTTATCTGTCTCTTTCACTCACTCTTACTCAATCTCTTCCTCTCTTTCTTTCTGTTTGTCTATCAATTTGACTGTCTATCTGTCTCTCATTCAGTCTCTCACTTTTTCTTTCTCTCTCTTTTTCTCACTCACTCCCTTTCTCTCTCTCTGCTCTCTCTCTCTCTCTGCTCTGTCCCTCTCTCTGTAAGAATTTGATAATTACTCAAACGACACGGCACGTGTGCAGGAGAGATATCGCACTTTGCCTCTCACGGGACAACAATCTGGGACACCTTTGTTGTGAAATTTCCCTGTGGTGACCCCATTTCCTGACCCCAATCTGCCTGAACGACTTTCTTAAGTGGTCATTTCGTGACGTCACGAGGGCTAAGCCAGAAAGTGGACAATATGACAGATGGTGAAGAGAGAGAAGACCCGGGGGTGGGGGGGGGGGGGTGAGAGAGAAGATGTTGGATAATTGGACAGAGAAAATGATGATCGTCTTACCTGGCAAGGCGGATCCAGTAGCCTATCTGGCACAAAGCAAGCTGTTCCGGGTCATTAGGTCAATGTCAGCGGGCTAACTGCAATGTCACACATGAACAAATTTTGTGGCAAATTTAACGATGTTCATTTTGTCGTTTTCTTTCCCCTCACTCTTTTGCTATCCTGATATAAAAACGCTATTTGAATGATCCAACACGGTGTTTTTGTAGCATCTAAAATAAAGACCTACGTTGAAAAACAAATCTCGGAAATTCCAAGAAAAAACACCAGCCCTTGATAGATTTGTTCCCACCTAGTGAACGGTTCGAAACCCCGATCTTATTTAAATAAGGGGATACAAACACTTCAAACAATTCACTACCACTGACATGGCTAAAACAACAACAATAACAGCAACAACAACAAGAACAACAACAACAACAACAACACAAATGCATGGGACCGCTGACAAGATGTTGTTGGATCTCGTGGTGAAGCGGCAACAAACATCAGTGAGTGTTCTATTTTAGTAGAGGGGGGGGGGGAGTGTGGACAAACACTTTGCCGGGGATTTCCAGGTTTTTGCCGAGTTGAATATGAACTATCCTGCCTGTTTGTATGAATTTGTATCCAACATCATAGCACAGCCGATCACGTGACTCACTGTAAACCCATCCAAATGTTGAACCCTGCCATTATGTGACTGATAATCACAGTTCGTCTTTCTATGACAGGTTGGCTGGTCCAGTGAGCAAGAAGTCAGACTGAATCAAGCTTTACTTTATACACGCACTAATAAACACAGTCTTTGTGAGAGATGTTTTTGAGACCAGGTTCCTGTCCTGCGACTCAAAGTGTACGGCAAGTGTGCGGACCTGGCTGTTGGTATTTTGGCTGATTAGACTGAAAGTTACTCAAGAGAAAACGTGTTTGTTGTTTTGGATGTTTGTGAGAGAAAGCGGAAAAAAACCAATAGCATAACGTGTCATTCTATCGAACATTCTATTGAGATCAAACAGTCTCGTGACTTTTCTGTTCAATTATCATCGCCTTAGAATAATGTCAAACATAATACGCTTTTTTTTTTTTTGCCTAATCTAGGAAGAAACACAGATTCATGCTCAACAATTTTGTGTGCCAAAAGTCCGATGGATCCACTCCGTACTTACCGAGTTGATAAGCCTTTTGTGAGTTTTATTGCTGATTTACACACTACAGATGACAACAATTCTGTCAACAAAGTGTCACAGTCCCTGGCAATCATCGCAGTGAAGAACATTTTTATAGCACAAACAACAGCACATACGTGTCGTACAAGAAATCGGACACAGCTTTAGATGGAATCACAAGCACAGGAGATCCGTCACTGGAGTGGTAAAAATCTCGCCCTGTCTTTGAACAGATTTACAGCGCAAGAACTTGTGGGAAAATGTCCTCATCCAGCTCTGGTAATTCCTAACCGGCTCTCAACTGGCAGTTTTCAACGTTAGAAGAAAATAACAGCCATAAAACATTGGTACTATGGTGATGACTGGTGGGGGGGGGGGGCGGGGGGAGGAGGGGGTTAATGGAAGGGGAAGAGCGAATAGTGAAGGGGAAGCGGGGATCGAGCACTCGCTAACGGTGTCGTGTAAAAGAAAACCATAAGTCATTATTATTTTCAAATACCGATTGATTGATTGACTGACTGATTGATTGATTGATTGATTGATTTCCAGCTATAACTACAAATCGCCTTGAGCTGTCCGTCGGCTATGATTTAGGCTCTGTGTTAGATTATAGAAAGATTTGTGTTCCTTATTCAGGATGTATTTCTTGATTATGTCCAAGTAACATGAGCTAGGAGATTTGTGTTCTTTGTTCACATTGCCTGCCCACACTGCCTGTACTTGACAAAGGGAAGTAACTTAGCTGGTTTAATTTCTTTTAAAAAAAATAAAAAATTAAAAAGCCTCATTTCTCCATTGGAGACCAGTGATTGACACAAAATAGCCGTAATTGTACTGGTGTGCTGTTAAAATCAAACACAAACGAACATACAAACAATGAACCATATCCAGTCTGTACTCGCACTTGACCACAAACATCACATCAGATGATGAGACAAGACCGAGTGGCAAAATGATCCAAGAACGAAGGCCACTCACTGTAGTCTAGGTAAAAGAGAGAGAGAGAGAGAAAGGCCTATGTGTGTAGTACCGTAAACTAGAATCCCTAACATGATGAGGAGTGTTAATTACTAAAAGGACATAAAACTTTGAACATTTTTTTTTTTAAACATAGTCTTCGTTACTTTTCAGTTAAAAGTTGGGGGAAATTCCAAACTGTGGGTGTATGTATGTCAGCCACGATCGCTTTGCTTGTTATTGTCAGTGTTGATTTAACTTCCCACCAGCACGAGCAGGATTTTATTTTGACAAATTCTGATTGTTGGATCTCCAGTCTCTTCACCGATACATCAGCCCATCTTCAAGTCGGATAGTTTTTGACTTATCGTCAGACTTTTAACACTGGCCTTTTTTGTCCTTCAATGATCCCCCAGGAAAAGGGCGGTCACTGTGTATGGCCTTATCGATCTCACGACGTCTATCATTTCTAAATCAGCCTGAGCGTTTTATTGATTTCTTTTAATGACCCTATCGATTGTTGTTATCATGCACTTCCTGCCCAGAACTCCTCGGCTGGGACAAGAAAAAACGGAAAAAAAAAAAAAGGAAAACAAAAAAATTGCTTAACATCAGCATTTTTCCCCGAGAGTTCACGTGAATGAGGGACAGACATATCGACCGTTGGTTACCAACCTCCACACTTACAATGTTGTCAACAACAACAGCAACAACAACAATAACAACAACATAACCTATTTTCCTCAGTGTGTTCATAGCTATACTATAGCCTATATCACCGACCTCTAACCTTGATTTCTGTCCTTCGACCTCTGACCCTGACATCTGCCTCTCTACTACTAGTGGTGGGCATATCGTATGGAAACATCGATATATCGATATTTTTCAAATATCATATCATATCGAAATGAAAGCTGAGATATCGATATTTGTTTTTAGACCTATTTTTTGTTTTCCTTCTTGAAATGTGCGAATAAAATACAATAAAAAATATACAATTCTCCCCTTTTTAGTGCAATGTCTGGAACGCATGAAGTAGTCTGAGCTTTCTATCTCAAATAAAAGTACTACTAATAGAGAAAAAAAAGACGAAAATGGCGATTTGCAAGATATTATTGATGATATCGATATGAGATTCATATATCGATACATCAATATTTAAGGGGGAAATTTCGATATATTGTATCGATATCGATATCACTGATATCGCCCACCACTACTCTCTTATCACTGTTGACCAGAGCAAAGCGCAATCTTGTCATCATTTGCAATCTATGAGCCTGCGGGTGCGGCAATAGGTCATATTCAAGTAAGTAAAAACCTAGAAACATCCGGGGGAATGTTTGTACCCACTGCTAAAAATAGCATAATCACTGATATTTGTTACCGTTCCACCACCAGACCCGCAACAAATGGTCACCCATCTCATGCAGTTTCCTAGTGTGTTTGTCTATGACAATGGCAGTGCAACAGTTTGCAGTGTTTGTACCCCCTACTAAAATTAGACTGGGGATTTCCAGCATTTCGCTTGGTCCGAACAAATCTGTTTTATGCCCACTTATCTTGCATAAGAGATTGCGAACGGTCAGCAAACAGTCCCTGCACATGAGGGATTTTAACAGTCTTTGTTTATTGTTTACCTACTTTGATATTGGACTACGTACATATGTCTTGATACATGTATACATTATTACACCTGAGTGTGTGACTGACGGCCATGGCTGGTGCTATGTAATTCTAATCTTTCTCGTACATCTTTACATTATAACATGTCACTTAATCCGCCTTGATGTGTATGACGTAGCCTGAAGTGAAACAAATATCAGTTCTCTGGAGACATTTTCTCGACAAAATCCGCACGTTGTAAATGTCTTTGCTTGAATTCATACAACAACAACAACAACAACAACAACAATAACAACAACAACAACAACAAGAGCAGCAGCAACAACAACAACAACAACAACAACAACAGTGCACGATCGCCAACAATGAGATCACAATGATCAAAACGAAATAGCTGAACAGTGTGACCACAGAGAGTTAATCATAATTTAAAATATGAGATAACACTGATGCTTATGGCCTTGACTATAGGTGAACCTGACATGTGTTAAAGATATGCTGTTTTTGTTGTTGTTGTGTTGGGGTTTAACGACACATCAGCAAGATTACGGCTATATTGTGTCAAACACGGTAATATACGTCAAGAAAGAAGAAAGGAAAGAGAGCAGAACAGAAGACAGGAGCAAGGAGAGAGAAGAGATGTCTCCCATGGAATGTTGAGGATGGGAGACACCCCACCGATGGCGGGCTTACACTGCCTGCAGGTGGAAACAGAGAGCCTTCTTGTATGCACCGGGCCCCCGCGGTGGAGTTAAAGATATGCCGTAAGTTATCACTGCAAACAAGATATTGTAATTAACAAGATAGTACATGTATGTGTGTAACAGGTCATGCACATGTCACGTGATACGAACGGCTTACGGGTTCCATCAGAGATAAGACTTAGTGCGTACTTGCAGATAGTTCTGACTTAGGATCAGATCAGAGGACGCAAATTTTGAGGTATATTTAAAGTTGTGTAGCGATTTTTATGGCATGGCGCTCATACAAACTTGAGATCAAAACATTTTGTCTACCTCAGAGATCATATGAAACAGTGGGATTGTGCTTTTAACGGACTAGAGTTTACAGATGAGAAGTTAAAAACACCTTGTGACGGTAAGTTATCTGATATGTAA
>JBCAUA010666655.1:0-15632 GCA_038406235.1 Peronia verruculata
GGCAGCACTGGTCAGATCTCCCGCCTCCCCCCACCCCTTACCTCAACACCTTCTCTCCTCACCCAATCCCCTAAAACACATTTCACTGGAATGTGTTGATATAAAAAAAAAAGTATTAGGTCAACAGTGCTTTCCTATTACACACTTTGAGTGGCCAGAAAGTCCGTCAGCACCGCAATGGTTTCAGTCAGGTTTGCGTGTTTTCCACCTGATTTATTTCCCATGTTATTATATCATTCATTTTCTAGATTCAACGATACAGTTGACAATGTGAGAGTACTAACTCATACTCAGCTTCGAACACTCACACACCCATACACTCACACACATTTTTAAACACAGACATAATTTAACAATAGTTGAAACTGATGAAAATGCTATTTATTCACACTGCGATTACAAGCAAACATCATTTACACAGAAAGGTTACGACAAACAAGATTTGTGTAATGTAAATAAACAAATAACATTGGCAACATGTTCTGTTTAACATAATCTATAGCCATAACTTAGCATGAAATGTCAAATTGTACACCGACTTTTCCATTTTCTCCTGATCTTAAAAATGTGATGATCAGTTGTCATCACTTGAAAAATGAAAATACTAATTAATTCTCGAAAGTTATTGCCAGGAGTAAGGTTTGTATCAGTGTTGGTCTGAGAGCTCTCTCTGTTTCAACAAAACAATAACACAATCAGTAGCGACAGAGCTTGAATTGTCCACCCGCAATGTTGTCATCTTGTCCTTTACATCAAGTGTTATCATTTATTATGGAAGGCCAGTTGGGCCACATAAAAGCACGCAAACATTTAAATAGACCACTGCACTGAATATTAGTATTCAAGTTTTTATACTTTATTTCAAAAGCTGTTAACATATAAACATTGGAACTCAATTCAAATCAAAGAGAGTACCCAAGTTAGATGTTTGACTTACGGTGAAAATAAAATAATAATAATAAATATATTGAGAAATATCAAACACCGAGAGATGTCATTACTCCAACATGCATTTTTTTTTTTTTTTGTTTGGCGCATAATGTCTATCATTATATCAAACCAACAAATTAGTGTAATTAAAAAGACAAAAATGACAGACATTTGAAGAGTTAATACATTGAAATCAAGAAGTAAGATTCTTTCTCTCTCTCTCTTGCATTCTTAGATATATCACATGACAGCTCTGTTGAAGATTCCACTGCCTTTGTACCGTCTAGATCGTAGTGGCCAGTGATAGTCAGTCTATGCGGTGACGCAGGTTTCATCGGCCAGCCATTTGGTGATGGTCTTCAATTTGTCATAGCTGCTCACTCTGTCCACTCGGCCGCGGTCTCCGGCTATTCTGAGCAGCTCATCATCGTCCACGTCGGGCCCAACACCGACAGCGAAGACGTAAATGCCAGCCCGACGTGTCTGCTTGGCTTCAGCTTCCGTCTTTTCCTTCTCCTGGGAGTTACCGTCCGTGATCACCAAGGTAACCTTAGGGACGCCAGGACGGACCAAACTGTCGTCCAGCTGTGGGAAGGAAGAAAGCATTAAGATAAGCAGTTACTGTGCTGTAAGAACTCTTTGTGTTGGGAGACTGCTGATCTCTGCGATGATTGACTGCGTCATTATATAACAACACTTTGATTCTTAATATAGAAACAAAGACCCCCCCCCCCTCGGCCCGCCCCTCAATGGTTTGTTAGTCACCATTCCTAAATTTTACAGATGAACTTCATCCATGAGTCCAGATAATCGTGATTTTTTTAAATAACCTTCTGATTTTGTGAAGCATTGATGTACATCAACAAGACTGAAAAATGCAACAGAGAAGCCAAGAAACAGTGACAGGTAAAGATAGGGCTGGAACATAGACCAGAGTGAAAGGAAGGCTGAACTAGTGTAAGAAACCGGAAGCACAGTTTAGAAAGTAACTCTAAAAATATTGTGGCATTGAGAAGCTCCAAATAGTTGAAAAAGGTCCATTTAAACACATTTATGCATGTAACATACACATATTAGTAAACGTGAAGAAAAAGACAGGACCTATAAATTTCAAATTATTTCATTATTTTTTTCTGTAGTTAATACAACCGAGCCAACCCCAGAAACACATCTTTCATATTGGAAATTTTCCGTAAAGGCAATCTGGTAGAGAGAAAACTAGTATACATTTATCTATAGGCTAAAGATGTCTCAATTATCGAATGGAAGGACAAGGGTACTATTTCAATCAGATCGTAATGACTACGCATGACAATGCTTTATGTTTGTTATCAGCAGTTGGTACAGCCTCGTCCAACATTGCGACCAAGACATTCTGCCAACACCTGATATCCACTAAAATGTTTAAGGCATTCTAACTAAGCCACTAGTTTAAATGAAATATTTAGAGATCGGTGACATGATCAAGCGATTTTTGCTCACATCCTGATTTGTGTGCATGTTCTGTGCATGGCTGGCAGCTGTTGATGAATGATGAGCACTCAGAGATATTCACTCTACAAAAAAAAAAAAAAAAACCCATTATGTGAGTGGTGTTTCCTCGCTTATTTGAACGACCCCGAAATACCTCTTTGAGGTCAAGGCATCATATCTTACACTCGTTAAAAAAGCAGTGTAAATGCTCTGTTCATATCTGATATGCCCCAAAAACAGCAAATCAAAGATTCTATCTAGTCTGGGATATGTGTGTGGCATGTTAGCTCAGTGATTTGTGCTGCGGCCTTTGGAAGCAGAGGTCGGTGGTTCGAACCGCAACGGTTGCATGTTGTATCCTTAGGAAAGATACTCCACACACAATTTTACTCAGCTCACCCATCTTAAAACGGGTATCTGATGTATATCGGTGAGAGAACAGTGGCGCTGAACTGCGGCGACGCGGTCTGAAATGGACAAGGCAATTTCCCCTCTCAAGGGTCAAGTAATAGTACTTTACTTTTTTTTTTAAATCCCTAAAAAGGCAGTGAAAACTCCCATTCATATTCGATATTCCCTGAAATGGTTACCAGAAGTTCCAACTCTACATCTGACGCACCATACAACAGCAATCGAACCGTGTGGATCATACCTGGTACTCTCTGTTGAAGCGAATAGCCTCGTTGGTGGACGTGTAGGTGGTGGCGTGATGGGGAAGGTTGTCCAGAGCCTCGTATACTTCCTGGTTGCTGTTATAGGTAGTCAGGTTGAAGGCATCTTCAGGGTGGATGGATCTGCAAGATACCACACGGATAGAGGCGGGCGTAGTTATGACAGTTTGCGCTAATTGAAAGAGTAAATGATTAAACTGATGACCGAATCAATGACTGATCGTCACTGAATTAACGGCAGCATTATCAACATATTATCTTATTAGATGGAATGAGGACTTACCGCGACAAGAAACAATAATAATAAAAAAGAGAATTTTGAAGAAAACTTCAAAAAATCAACAAAAAAAAAAAGGCAAGATCCTCATTTCTTTATGAGTCTTTTAAAGGAGATTAAAAAAAAAAAAAAAGACAAGACGGACAAAGCGCAGGTTGTCGAGGAAACGAGAAACAAACCAAAATAGGCGGGCAAAAGTAAATAGAGTCAAGAAGATATCAAGAAAGAATCATAGGAAAGCGACGGAGCAATTGTGCACTACCCAGCCAACCAGCTAGTCAACCCGCCAACAAACCACTTTGTCAGTCAGCTAACGAACGAGCCAACCAACCAATGGAACAGCCAGCCAGCCAACCAGCTGGGCAAACAAGCAAACCAGTTAGTTAGACAGATACCCATATCAAAAAAAAAAATCTTGCCAAACAAACAAAATACCGCGAACCTACCACCAACTAACCAGCCAGCCAATTGACTAATCAACGAACCTATCAACCAAGCAAGCAAGCGAGCAAGCAAGCAACCAACCAACCAATCAACCAACCAAATAACCAACCAGCCAGAAAATAAGTCAACCAGCCGACCAGCCAACCAACTGTCCATGTATCCGTCCATCCATGTAGCTATCTATCCATAAACCCGGTCCACAGTGACTGGATCTACAACCCATCGACGTACCTGCCATATGTGATGAGGGCGACGCGAACCTCACCCTGTTGGATGTCAAAGTTTTTCAGATATTCCTTCAGAAATTCTTTGGCCTCTTTGAAGTCCTCACGGCTGATAGAACTGGAGGAGTCCAGGACGATTCCCAACTCGAGTTCCTCAGTGCAGACGTTGTCACATTCCTTGATTGGCGTCCTTGCAGTGGCCAGTTTCAGGCTCACAATCTGCAATAAACAGTAACAACCTTGGTGCAGTTACTCTTCTCATACCCCCCACCCCCTCCTCCCCAAGCTTGGACGAGGTGGAAACACTCATGATAGAGGACAGCACTAACTATCTCTTTCTGTGAGGCAGATAAAAGGAATAATTTATTCTTAAATCTGGCTGGATTTAAACAATGGGTGAATATGCTACCATTAACACGACTGAGGTGAATATTGCACGAGACTTGTCAGATAACATCATACTTTATCATAATGATGTTACTGTTACAGATTTAAATAGAAAACGAAGATGAATTGTTTCTAGCTTTCGGGAAACATTGAGCTTTAGGCTACAGACTGATCACGATTTGTTTTTACATTACTTTTCTCTGGAAGAGATGTCACTGCCATTTTGCAGTTTTCAAGTGATATATGGCACTGTCTCAAAACTCTGGAAAGGACAAAGATTCAGAAAGAGATGAGAAATATTTGTTAAATATTAGTTGTATTTGTTAAAGTGATGCGACTACTGCAGAACACAACAAACGACGAGGTTGTAAAAGGAAGATAGATCCATGACTGTGACATTATATTGTTTGTCAAAGCTTCTGCACTGAAAACTCTACGTGAGTGAACGCAGAACCTGAAAAGAAAACCATTTAAGAGATCAAAGGCACACAAGAATGAGAACTTGAGTTGAAAACAACTGGAGATAGCAACAAGGAAAACAATAGATGAGAGTGCGCTTTCATAAGGCTTTGAAACTGACTCACCTGCAGGGTAAAGAGGAGAGCAAGAATGAATTTCATGTTGTCGGCGAAATGTTTGAACTGTCAGCTCGAAATGTGATCTGCTACCTGTGGTCTGAGGGGAAGGACTCGCTTCAAGCTCAGTCGAGGAAGTTTGGCCAGGGTAGTCCACCAGAGGCTTATTTATATCGTCATAACATAGACTCAAATGTTAATCAGATAATTATCTCTCGTTATTAGCCCCGTAGTTAGGACTGCTCCAGCTGGGACGTCAAATTGGCCTCCCGCTAATCTTGTAGCCTACTCAAATCAGGGGCTCAAGTCCTGGAGGCGAGTAACTCTGATTAACATCAATGT
This sequence comes from Peronia verruculata, assembly GCA_038406235.1. Taxonomy (NCBI): domain Eukaryota; kingdom Metazoa; phylum Mollusca; class Gastropoda; order Systellommatophora; family Onchidiidae; genus Peronia; species Peronia verruculata. The sequence goes on from JBCAUA010666655.1 coordinate 5,324, forward strand.
TTTATAGCGCTTAATCAGAGTCGCACACACACGCACACGGAAAAGTTGTTCACTTTGACCATGGAGATAATGATTCTGCGGGGGTATTTACTGATTTATTCACCTTATTAATGGACGACGCCAAAAACCTTATTCGTTGTTGTTATTTGGCTGTATTTGTCACGTTCCACTAAGTAGCCGTTAAATAAATTATAAGGCCGGCAGGGTGGGATTCTGTTACACCCACACGTCATCCATGTTTTCCGTTCCGGATGTAAAGGTAAAACTTTTCCAGAAAAGAGAATCATTACATCATTTCATTTGAAAGTAACCCTTTATGTTGAAACGATCGATAATACTGAAATAGACTAAACTGCTGGCAGGAACAAGGAGGAACTTTGCAATAAAATTGTCCACTACGTTGATGTGCAAATGAATGGTGGTGCCCCCAGCTTGTTTTTGTTTTCAAGGTTGGAGGAGATTGTTGGTATAATCTTCATCTTCATCTGCACAAGTCAAGGAGTGAGTGAAATGAAGAAGAAGATCACGTCATTCCGAGGCAAAATTAGGCAAGCTAAAAAATTGTAATGTTGATTCCAACTTGACATATCTGAAAACAAACTGGACATGATTCATTCAGCGCCATTCTTGTCTTTGAGAGCAAATAGCTGTTCGACACTGCATGGACAGGAAAATCTGAAGTTCCTTTCTCTTGACGTCATGGCGTGAGGGCCGTTTTTAAGGGTTCAAAATGCAAAATTTTCTCAATAAATTGTAATCCCCGCTTTTCTAAATCTTCATGCGAGTGGAGGAAATCACTGTAAATATGTATGAGTTCTAAGAAGCAGAGATTTACACGAATCATTTTCCGCCTCAAAAAAATATACTTCTAGACACAGTGCAGGATTATTGATGTAATGCTGTGCAAATATTTCCAATCCACTAGTTTTTCTATTTTAAGCTCGATATGTCATATGTGTCTCAACCTACATAATTTAATACTGATCCTAAAGACCATTATGCATCAATGTCTGAGTTTCATTTTTTGGGTCTCTTTTCTGTGATGGTACCACCTTATGTTGTCTGCCTGCAGCCTCTTGCTCTTGATTGGAATTGTGTCCCGAAAGCTACACGTAGCTTCTAGTAGTAGTAGACATTAACTTTTGTTTCAGGGTCAAAACTACACACAATAGTATCCAAAAAGTTTAACTCTCTGGGTAAGGAGTGAAATTCTGAAAAGGTCGAATGTGACCCAAACCCTTTTAGGGCTACTAAGCGTCTTTGGTCAGAAAATGAGAGAGTGGACTTTGCATTTTGTTAAGAATGCGAGAACTCGTTTTTGTTTTGATTGGTTTTAACTCCGTCTGACTGATAATTCTCTCTCTCTCATTTTCTCTCCCTCCCCCCCCCCCCCACTCTCTCTTTCATTTAAGAGTTAATCACAATATTGAAGAAATGTAGACAAAATGTAGGAACATAACAAACTGTGGACAAATAAATGTATTTCTTGGAAAAATAATTTCCACTCCGGGATTTTCTCAGATAACCTCATTGCAATTAAATCATTAGCGGAATAAACAAAACAACAACAAGAAAACAGATGCCTTTCTCTTCCCTCCCCCGCTCCCTCTCGCCTCACACACACACATACATACGGCATTGGTTGAAACAATGATCAGAGGACAGAAAACAAACAAAACAAAACCTAAACCAATCTCGCCCCATCCCGCCCTCTCTTGTACCACTATAACAGAAAAAATCTTGTTCTGGTGATGTTAAAAGGTCGAGATAACCTCCACCAGGAGGTTGAAAGATGTATTATGAAGCGAATTAACAGGTGTTCTGTGTAGGCTTGAAGAGCATGGTTCCCACGTTATTTGTTTGGGGGAAAGGAAATCATTATGCACTTTTGCGAATTTGTCCTAGCCAAGGCTATGGTTTGTGTAAGAGGAGACAGGTAAGTGGCGTGGTAGTCCATGTGAGCAGGCTGGCATCAGTATGTCACAGACCTCTGCACGTGTGGCCACATACCGGCCGTCATCCACACGAGCTACTCGGTGTTATGTTACGTCATTGTGATGAGCACTACTGGTATGACACGTGACAGTTCTGACATTTTGTCCCCCTTCCCCGAGCTCCCCCCCCCCCAAATATATATATTTTGCTTCGGGACGATTCTAAGCATTCATTCTGCAATCAATAAAGATATTCCGAAAGAGCCAGGCATCCGTTTTACTTAAGAACTTATCCATAGCATTACAGAGAATCTCTTTTTCTGTTTTTCACATTAGTCATGTCACACTTTGTCAATCTGCAGAATTTTTCCTTGATTCTGTCTTCTTTTGACGCTACTCGTGTTATTTTATTTAGATCCAGTTGTGTGGAAATGCACGTCCCTGTATATCGTAATAATCAACTGGAATGAATCCTATCTGGTTCTTTTAATTTGCTAAAATGCAGGAAAATTCCCCACCTCAGTTTTTCCACGGCTGTTTCCCTCTGATTTCTCCTCCATCCAATGGTTTTTGTGATTGACCTGCCCTATCAATTCACTTTTCCTGATACAAAAGTGTAGATCGTGCAGAGCAAAGAGGCAAAAATCACTCTGCGCTCTTTGCTCGAAATGTACACCGAGCAAACATCATTCTAAAAAAATAGGCGCCGTCTATTTAGGTCAGCTGGCCCAGCTAGACCTTAGAGTCTATTTGGGCCTATTGATGCGTCTCTTCCTCTTTGTCCGTGCATAAGAAAGTTATTTTATCCAGTTAGTTATGTAACGTGTCCAGAAACGTTTTTATTTTCTATTTTTATTTTTGTTTTTTTCGTTTTGTTTGTTTGTTTGTTTTTAATTATTTCGGTTAAATTTAAAAAAAAAAAAAAATTCAACTGACAAGAAGAAAATTCAGTTTTCTCCCCTATTCACTGGTTGTTCAACACTTCATGTGTCTAACCCGTCAGACAAGATCTCCTACTGTTCCATACAATGAACGTCTCTCTATCTGAACACACTGACTGTGTTAACCTGCTCTGAACCTCGAGTTTTTCACGTAGAAAATATGGACAATTGGATTTTGTTTAAAACAATAAACGTCACAGTTACACAGGATTTCATTTTAGACACCAGAACACATTGTACAGAGAATGATTAATTGTTAATTACTATACTGTAGTCTCATAATAATGGCGATAACGTAAAGGCAAAAAGAACAATTGAGGGATTTTCCAAACAAGTTCAGCGAGCCCTCTTTTTGCTATAGTTTACCATCCAATTTTAACTTCATCAACAAGGCCTTTGATCAGAAGGACAATTAGAAATGAATCAATAAATATTATTATCTCGTCCAATGTTGGTAAACCATACTAGGACAGGCAAACGACAGTAGCTCTCGGGTTTCTTAGCAAGGAAGGACTCAATATTTGCCTATGCGGGCCACGCCCCCCCCCCTCCTTTAAATATCATTGATATTTTGGTTCTATAAAATAGTTTGATTAGTTCAGCCTTGCACTTCGGTCATCTGTCTGCCCTTTTGTGAAGTTTCATATCAAAATCGAGAGTTCACAGGCGGCTGCATACTCGGCATACATTGAAGCGTTTGCGCAGAATTGATTCTAGCTCGCAGTGATGCAAGCATTTACACCTGGCTGCTTTGGCCTGGATTTGAAAACTAAAGATATGTTTGACAGAAAAATAAAAAACCAGAGGGGGGGGGGGGGCGGGGGAGATAAAGAATGCAGGAACGGGACTGAGCCAGAGGAACCAAATGGCAATGTTCAGTGTCGAATTCGGTAGTCAGAACAAACAGTTTTTTCCCAAAATGCGCAGCAACGCCCACCAGATATGCATGCCTGATTGTGCGTAAAACGACCGTCTATGGTGGTTATCCAGATGTAACCTCATTAGTCTGCCAAGGTAGCCATATGTAGTGAAGCTGTTCAGTTGAGTGATTAAACGACTAACGAGTGGTAAATGGTACAAAGGCTGATTATGCCACTTTGATTACCGAGCACTTACCTACCACCAGTCCCCGGCATTCTGTTGTTCGCAGATCGGGTTTCATAATTTGGAATGTTAATAGAATGTCATCATAATATCGGACTCCTAAAATGGGCCAGTTAGACGGATGGCGTTACACAATGCTCTGCTACTTTCCATCCTGGCAGACAAAGTAGGTCAGTTTTAACTCACTAACCAGTGATATTTTTGTTCATGGTGATTTGTAAGTACAAACCGCTCTCCGTTTTCCAGATAGTAAAAGCAAGAAAGGAAGTAGCCAAACAGCTAACCAACGAATAATAATACCAACAATAACAGAGGAAAAATAAAAAAGGAAACAGACAATTAAAATGAAAGTTTTAAATCAACTCTTTTCCGTGGTGACTTATGATCTCTAAATAAAAAGTTGAAAATGAAGATGATCATTGATGGTAGGCTAGAAAAACTCTTGATTTTGTATTATAGGAAAGTATGGTCTTGTTTACAAGAGGTGCGGGCTAAGGGGCAGAGATGAGTATATCAGACTGACCAGTAAATACAATAATTATAACCAAAAAAAAAAAAAAAAGAAAAGAAAAATTAGAAAAAGAGCTGAGGGACAAGAGTGATGATTCACTGGAAATACCAAAACTTCAGCATGTTATTTATTATTGTTATTGTTTTTTATGTAACAGTTATTCTACTTGGTTTCCGAACACACGTGCATTGGCCTCACGTTTTCGTCCCTGGTGTAAAAAAATAATAAGAGTTATACAGCTGACAAATGTGAGTAAACTTAATTACTCCCCTTGTCTGGCCAGTTTTAGCCACCGCCCACCTCTTAGTCCCACTTCACTCTCGTCACTGGGCGGCTACACATCATTAAGTACCAAAAGATAGACGTGCTGGGAACAATATGTGTGGACGTAGAAAACAGAAAAAAAAAAGAAAACGCTATTAATTTGGTGGATGTAATTATTCTTTTGATTAGTGAAAAAAAAAAAAAGACTTGCTCCATGCATACATACTTTCCACGAAAACAAATATCCTGTTTCGTCTGTAGCTTCAGTCTGGGTGGTTTACAAGTATTATCATTATTTTTTTTTTCACAAGCACTGTTTTTGGATCACATGGCCAATATTGCTTATACGTGCGATTATCTAATTATGCTGCCTACATTGCTCCCTCACGATGGTTATTATTGGCTATTATTGGCTAATTGAATCACGACTAGAATTGCTTGTTAGTGCAGAGCTGTGACTACTTAATCTTCTTATCATGTTTTCTGTGCTCTTCCATTTTTGTCCGTTTTTTTTATTCTTCAAACGTTTCCTTTTAAAAACATAAGCAATTGACAATGTAAAGGAAGACGAGATAAAAGAGAGTATATTTGTTAGACCAGTGGTCCCCAACCTTTTTGTCGCCACGGACCTTTCAACGTTTGACAATTTTACTGCTACCCTGGTAGGGGGAAGGGGGGGGGGGACGTAGATAGGGCTAAGTGGGTACGTCCGTACACGTATCTATACGTGTGTTAAAGCATTTAAACATTTTATATCTTGAATAGAAGTAGATTTCTGTGACCGTGATTCGCGTGACAAGTAGCATAATAATAAAAGGAAAAAAAAAAAAATCGTTACACTCAAATATTAAATAAAATGGAAATAATTAAATATTTCTTGTGCGGCCTGGTACCAATTGGTCCTCAGGCCGGAGGTTGGGGACCATTGTGTTCGAGTTTATATGTGCGAACTCTTGCAATTCGGTTTCTAAGGCACGAAATCCTTCTTCATCCCACCCTGTCCACTATCAGTCTCACTGCTCAAGAACTCTCCGCCTCCCCCTCTTCAATCAGACATTAATCCCAACAGAAGCTAGGAACACCAGAATTTTTCAGTCACGATTGAAAAAACATCGTAACTGAGTAAAGATAAAAACACTGATTCTACATGAAGAGACAGCACTTTCTAGTGTAAACTCTTATAAGAACACATCTAACAGGGCTTTTGTCTGAAGATCTTGAAACAAGGAGCAGCCTGGCGCAATTGAAAAGTATCTGCTATATAAGATTTTCTTTTTATAAACCAAAAGACGAGTACAGCTACCATGTTTTTCTTATAAAGTTAAAGTTAAAAGTACCATCCCTTGAGGGGAAATTGTCTTGGCCATTTCAGACCGCGTCGCCGCAGTGCAGCACCATTGTACTTCCACTGATATGCATCTGGTACCCGTTTTACAGATGGGTGAGGTGAGGAAAAAATGTGATGTTTCTTATTAGAAATGGACTAATATTTTATATCTGACATGTTTTCTTCCAGTTCAAAGAGCATAGATAGAACTTACGGAAGAATCGCTATATTTTTGAAGCCCGGCCCGCAAGCAGGAGGAAATCGCTCCCAGTCTGTTGAGTCCGGTACTTTTCAGGATGTCTCTATGCCAGAAAATACGGACATGGCCATTTTCTTCAGCTTGTTTCTTTTGCTTTGTTGTGATTTACGCCCTGAGTTTAGATCAATTTTTAAATTATTTTTTAAATTGTTACAGTTCACTTTTAAAACACGTTGGCAATGCCATGGGAAAGACCTTGGCATAAAAAGAACTAATTGTGTTCTGTCAGTGTTCTCAGTTGTGCTAAACCTGTCCCATTCATTGCTATTACAAAGAATATTTTTTTTTTTTGGAATGCATCTCATTATGTTTTTGTTTTTCTTTTTCTTGTTTGCATGTTTATTTGTTTCTTTTTTTTTTTTTCCTAGTCATTTGATGCTGACCACCATCTCTTGAGGGTGGCTGTTCATAGTTCCTTAGAGTTTCGTGCTGTTTAAATGTTAGATCAATTATAACTCCAATTTTACCCCCATTGTTGGGTTAAGTACCAGGATAGGATGACAAATAAATTGCCTGGTACTCCAGCAAATCGTATTGTTTTCACAACTTCATTCCCCTAATGCCAGCGACAGGGCAGACTCGAATAACAACCAGTCAGTTTGTGTCCTTTATTGGGAAAGACTTTTGCATTTTTCGTTTCGCCCCCCCCCCTCCCCCAATACTTCAGTTTCATCCTGTTACCCACGGACTAACATTGTTGACTGAAATTTCTGGAAATTCCAAGTTATTTCATCCTGGTGCTGCAAACAGTTTTTGTGGTTCTTGTTGTTATTGTTTATTTTTTGTTGTTGTTGTTTTTTTTTGGGTCTTGTTTAGCTAAATGTCTGGCCATTCTACTCAATATTTATAGAGGATATTTACTGAAATGGATTTGTAAATAGATGATAGGAACGGAGTCCACACAATTTATTAGCAAAGCTCTGAAGAGTTTCTGATGTAGAGTTCTCTCTTTCACCCTAGAGGCGTTTCTGGAATATATTTAGTCTCACAGGAGAGAAAACAAGGCCTTTTTGTGAACACATGTCTGTTGCCTCAAGGTTTCTCATTCACAGGGTCAGCAAACAACACAATGGATTAGATGTCTTCAATTGTCCCAATTAAGAGTAGAATATAAAAAATCCTACCGTGAAATATTTGGCTGACTGAATATTTTAGATATGACACAATCAGCTGAGGCACGCTGGAAAGGACAGAATCTCAACAGAATTATAGTCCTTTGTAAAATATCTCTACATTATGGTCATGGATTTATGTAAGCCACTGAAACGTTAGGTTGAGTTAGTTTTATTTACTTGCATCATATTTATAATAACAGGTTTTAGAGCAGACTATGATCGTTGCATTTCTTCATATGCCAAACAGCACCTGGAGAAGAACGAATGATGAGGGTGATTGTATATTTATCTGGCACTCTGGAAAACAAACAGCTCCGGCACAGATCAGGTTGTGCAAATATGAGGAGAGATGAGAGAAAAAGACATTCAGGATATGTCTTAGAGGTTCTTTTCCTACTTCTTCTTTTTCTTCAGCAACATATCAGCGCTATTCTAATAAGACCCCATAACTGCAAAACTATAGCTTTTTCATTTTATAAAAAATATAACAGAACTGTCAGACCACCAACTAGCAAAACAATTTAAGAGAAACAAATAATAAATAATTGATTGTGATGGTCTCTGCCAAATTTTCGAGTCAACTTGACTCTTCTTCAGGGCAATAATGAAAACATATAAAATGTAAATAGGGTATTGCTGTACACGAAAGGAAATGTTAATAAAATGAATGGTTTTATGAAAAAGAGAGGTCTTTTTCATGCTGTTTGAAAAGGAGATTAAAAAATACATTATTAGAGCAACTAAATTTTTACAACTGTTGATTTAGCTTTTTCAATTTTATGGCCCAATCTGCAGCATATAAAGCAAATAATAAAGATATATTTATATATATGCCAATGAAAAAAACACACATGCCAACGAAGCAACAAAGCTTAACAATTTCTTTAAAGTCTCTCAACCCCCCCCCCCTTTCTTTTAAAATAAACCTTCTAATAATAACGAGATACAAAGCGTAAACAGTTTCTTGTCTCTCTTGGAAACTTCAGGACGTGGAAGTTATAAGGTTTTAACACACAAGTAAGGAATTTTCTTTCTGTCTTTGCAGTTCTTTTCTCTTACTCTCAGGGAACCGAACTTAGCATGATAGTGATCATCTGTTACTTTTCTCGGTCTTGCAAGACCTGCCCTGGTCTATCATTTCTATCTTTTAAAAATTCATTTTGTAGATGAATGGTTGGTGTATATATAAAATTACGGAATCAGAATTTATTATAAAGTGACTAAAAAGCTATGGAGTACAGGGAAATGCAATGCCACTGTTATTGCCCAGTAAAAGACAATGTGGTTTTTATCGTCAATTTACGAAAGTCCATGTGACCATAAACGTGATTTTAATGCTCATAAAGAAATCGAAATAACTACAGAAGAAACAAAAAGCAAAAGAAAAAATACCGCTCCTTATCTGTCATAGATTATCTCATTAATCATGTAATCATAATTATTAACGTCAGTCATACGTAACATGAGACAGGGCTTAATTTGAGTAATTGATGGGCATTCCAGGACTAATTAGCCAAACTGTGCCTTTGTGTCGGGATGGCAAATAGCCGTAATATGTCAGAAAATGTCAAAGCTTGTGAACACCGGACTGAGTCAATGCAAATAAAAACGAGAAAGCAGCGTTAATTTTAGCAGGAAATGTGTGATAATGGCTTCCTGCGAAAATGGAATCATCTCGTTGCAGTCCCACTGAATGTGGAAGTTTCTGGCCCTTTCACAGCCGTTTAGGTCTTCACTTTCTTTCAGATTCTCCCTCTAACTCTTCAGCTGCCGATCTGTTCATTCATTCATTCATTCATTCATTCATTCATTCATTCATTTATTCATTCATTTATTCATTTATTTATTCATTCATTCATCCATTCATGCATCCATCCATCCATCTATCCATCCATCCATTTATCCATCCATCCATTCACCCATCCATCCATCCTTTTTTCCATCCATCCATCCATCCATCCACCCATCCATCCATCCATCCATCCATCCATCCATCCATCCATTCGTCCAATCTTTCATCCATCTATCTAGTCTTCCATTAATCCATTTAACCATCCATTTATCCATCTATCCATTTATCTATTCATCCATCCATCCATCCATTTATCCATCCATTCATTCAGCCATCTATCTAGCTTCCGTCCACCAATTGATCTATCCATTCATTCATCCATCCACCATCCATCCACCCATCCATCTACCCATCCATCTACCCATCATCACTCACACCACAAGCATCATCATTATCAACATTTCAAATACCACTCACCACAACCACAACCGGCATCACCATGGTAACCAGCATCACAAAAAACATAACAACTTTATTGTCATCATCATCACATCTCCATCGCCACCCACTACTAGCAACACGGCAATGATCTGTCACCATCACCTTCATAAGCACTAGAATATCAACTACAGCAACAACAACATAAGTAACAACAGCATAACAACAACACCACCAACATGAACAGTGACAACAATAGCAACAACATCAAGCACGACAATACATGCCAATATAACTGCGGGATCATCACCTACAGCAACTTTATTGCCAGTTGTGATCAAAGAGATAACAAAAACCACATACACAGAAAACAGAAACAACAAAAACATCTCTATAAGGCGAAGAAGAAGAAGAAGAAAAAGTAGAAGAAAAAGAAGGTCATCATTATCATCATCATCATCATCATCATCATTTTACAAAAAAAAAATCTCAAAATTAAGATGATTCTTCACCGGCAATTAATCAACTACACACACACACACAAATTCAACAATAACAACAACAACAACAACAACAACAACAACAACAACAACAACAACAACAACAACAACAACAACAACAACA
>JBCAUA010666766.1:0-15632 GCA_038406235.1 Peronia verruculata
TTGGTGAATTCGGTGCACCCAGTATCCATGCATATTTTGTCGTAGTCTCTTTAACCAAAACAAAAGCATTAAACGTTGTACAGCTTCCATCTTGAATGGTGGAAGGGGAGAGGAAAACGACTCTACTCTGTCATCTCCTGTCCTCTCAAAACCGCGACCCCAAAAAGGTGCGACGATGGTGAGAGGATGGTGCGGTGAAAGTGACTCCACTGTGTCCGTGGCTTAAGCAAATACTACGCCTATGGTTAACAAAAATTCTGTGAAAATTTAGCATCTGTCATAATCTTGCATCATACCATTCACATAAGATTTTGTGTATTTTTTTAGTCTTTAGATGAGATCCAATATACAGACTATGATATTGAGTGTTTCTAACTTCAGAGGGAAAGACATGTAACAGTTTAACAGGAGAGTGATGGAAGTATACCCTGAAATGGTTGACATGGTTGTTCAATTGATATGTTATACTTTTGTCACTGGGCACATCACAATGGGCCTTTTTTTTTTCAGTTAACCAAGTCATTTCCTTCTGCCAAGTATATCAGGTATCATGTAAATATTAATAAAGACGATAAAAATTACTTTTGCTGTTGTTATCTGAAGCATGAAAAAAACAAAAAAACTGAAAAAAAAAAAAGTAATCATGATGAGGAAAACAAAATTGCGTCACATTTTGAATTTCTCAGAATTCTTTTGTTCATCGTGTTTCAAATAACAAGATCAAAAGTGATCTATTCCGTCTATACCTGCTATACTCCAGAGAGGGAAATAATTGGCTATAATGGCTATCAAAATGGCCCATTATTGCAACAAATGTCACATGACCTGTGATATAGCAAGAAAAACAAAGATGACTGTCCCAAGCCTGGACAGAAAATTATAGGAAATCTCTCTCTGTCTTTCTAGTTCTTCCTTATTGCTTAAAATCAAATTATCATCCCTTGTGATAACCTGTCTAAGCACAAAAACAAAAACAAAAAAACAAAAAAAAAAAGAGAAAGAAATACAACAGTTTGAGAATGAAAGAGCAGCGCTAAGTACAAAATTCTGCAGGGAGGTAGAGCCATCACTCTTGTAGATATCACAAAGGACTGACTAAGTTCAAGCAATGGTAATGTGCCATGATAAATTTAAGATGAGGGCAACACAGCAATATTTATCTTTCACACAGATTCCTGTGGACCTTTAGAACTAAATGTTGGATTCTCAGAATGTACATTCTAGGACAGCCTCTGGACAAAGATAAAAAAAACATGTATTATCAGGTGACCTTGATTTCAAACACACTAAAAATCAAGTAAAACGAATTAACATTTATCTATCTGAGAAATACATGGTGAGAAGAAAAAACTGTATAAAGACAACCTTAAAAAATATCAAGTGGTGACATACGACAGCTGTGGGAAAAAACATTCTTCAAATCCAGACCCATAAATATCTTATAAATTATAAAAGAAGGGCCATGAAAGATAATTGGCTTTATCAGATCTTTGAATTATTTCTCACAGATCTTTTCAGAATAACTGACTATGTAAACGACCGGTTATACAGGAAACAGAATCAGTCCAATAAGTCCCCAGTCCAAGAGATGGCATTCAGTGGTGAGTGAAACAAATACTTGGTGAAAGAATGCAGGCATTTCAAATGTAGTTTGTGTGATGAATGAAGTGAGAATTGGGTGCAAATTGAGGCAAATCATCAAAATTTAAATAAAGCTGTCTCTGATGGTTAGAAGAAACAAATAAAAAAAAGAAAGCAAACAGAAAAAAAAAAACAACAAAAAAAAAAAAAAACGGATCTGTGAGGTAGTCTCAGAAAATCCTGCTAAATTTTGCAAGTATAACTTCCTTCCAAAGATCCCATGGGCCCTATATTTTTTAGCAGTCCACTTTCAATTTCACATGAGAATCTCTCTGACACACAAAATGGCCAGGGACGATAATACAAAAACAAACACAGCAAAACAAAAACAATTTTACATGGATGAAACTCCTCATCTCAAAAAATGCTCAAACTTAAAAGATTCTGCAGTGGATATTCTATGACTGCAGTTTTGTGGATTTCAAAATATGTGCAACTTTGTCGAGTGAATGTTGCAATGAAAGTCAGTGTTTGTCATCTAACAGTATATTTCAGATTGAAAGTCTATTACTAATTCAGTTTAATCACTCTGCATGCTCAACTGAAAAACATGTGAAATATGTTGACTGAAATGGGGAACCATTTGATATTCATGAAGTTCTGGGTGGAATTTTTGGATCTGCACTGTTTTCTGGAGCTTTTAAATGCCCTATCAATTTCTTATTGTATCTCAATATCTTAAATAACAAAACTCTCCAGTGTTCATTTCAAGAGAACTCTTTGAAACTTGGGTAAGTTTTTCCCCAAAGTTACCACACAAAAGCTAGTTTTTTTTACTTTCAAGCTCACAGTCATCAAATCATACATTCTGCACAGTGTTTTTCAAATGTCACCATAAATAAAATTTTTATGCCATAGATAATAAATACAGCAGCAGAATTGTGACAGACAATAACTGTAAGCTTTGGTGATCATTCTCTTTATGCACTGCCCTCAACAGAGACAAATCTCCTCATGGAAATAATCCTTTGTCAGAAGGTGAGACTATACATGTAAAATGTTTTATATTATGGGAATAATATCATATAATATCTACACATCAACTACTATACTACATACAGATTATGCTACACAAATAGTTCTTGTTCCTCTTCATCTTCATTATCATTATCCCCTTCAGTTTCTGTTCTCGACACGTTGCTGGATGGCTGAGTTGTGATGCCCTCTACAACTTGCAAACCTCTGTCAGGAGAAATGACTATGGTCGCCTCTGTGCTCTGCCTGTTTTCTTGTGTTTTTCCATCAAGTGATGTTATAGTGGCAGCGGTAGGATTTCCTTCTTTCTCATTCACTTTTTCATCGTTTGCGTCATCTTTTGCTCTATGGTTGACATTATTATTTAAAGCATTTGTACAGTCAGCATTATCTAAACTTATCTGTACATTCACAACAATATCAGTAATGTTTTGATTTTCTCTATCTCCACCGTCTTTACCAGTTTGAGTAATATCACTTCTGTCATTTTGTAATACTTCTCCGCCATCATTCCCATAATCATTGTCACAAATTTCATCTCTGAAATCATCACATTTGTCATCTAAATCTCCACTGGCAGCAACAGAAGATCTCGCATCATCATCCATGTCCACCTGATGACCACCAACATCTTCTATGTATTTGTCCTCAGCTTCGCGCTCACCTTGGTAAATACGGGTCCTCTCCAAAAATCCCTCCAGGTAGCTGAGTCGTGGAGGAAGGCTCATGCGAGACCAATGGCCTCGAGTGACGGATGCTGGATCCACCTGAGTGTCATTGTATTCATTGTCATCTGGTCCGTCAGGTATAATACTCTGTTCGGTAAAGTCCATGTTGATCAATTCAACCTGTAGTTAAGAGTAAAATACATTATATTCCTTATCAATATAATCTTACAGTGTCATCTCTTGTTAATTCTCTCCTGAATAATAACATGAAAATACTGACTGTCTTCAAGTGATGTTTGACTTGGTATTGAAGTTGTAAAAAAAAAGAAACTAATATAACAAAAGGCACTAAGTGTGCATCTACTTGGGATATTTTAACTGAAACAATTCATGCACTGAAAAGACTAGTGTACAGTCTGATCTATTGGACTATCCCTTTGTACAAGGAGAACTAGTGCTAGTGAGACTGTTCTGCTAATCTCCTGTTTTTCAAACACATGAACTCGCCTTTATCTCTTCCTCATCAGAAACCAAGCTGTGGCTTAACAAAATCTGCACTGCCTAAAATTTCATAAACCAACATTTTAATGTCAAAATGCAAGTCTTCTAGGTCTTGATATATCATACAATAAAAATGGATTCACTATAGGACTTGCCCACAAAGCCAAAACCATGAAATGACTCCCCCCAACAAGAAAAATATTCAGAAAAGTTAATCTGAAATGCAGTTTTAAATAACTTACTGAATATGCAGATAGAAGTTTCTATGATGTAGTCATAACAACAAGATATAAAGACATTTGATGATTAAAGAAAAGAAAAATTATGGTTACCCACCTGGTCGTCATCCAGCATAGGGCCTGTGCTGGCAATACTTTCTGTGTCTGAGCTGTCTGAGGGAGGCTTCAGAAATGGTCCTTTATGGCTACCTGAGGCCATGGAATCACTGCGTCCAGACAGGGAGTATCTATCTGCGGATGAGGAAGATGGCGTGGGAGAGGTAAGTTGCTGGCGGAGGGCGGCAGCTGCTGACAGAGGTGTGGGAGAGAGGGGGTTCCGTGTCGGAGAGCCTTGGGGATTGGTGGGGTTCCCATGAGGTGATTTCTGAGCCGCTGTTGACAGACGATATGAGGTGCCGAGAACAGATGGGGCAGTTTTGGAGTTGTAATGAGACACTTTGGTAGCATTCATCATTTTGTTGAGCTGCTGGGCTATCAGTGATGAGGGTGGTTTTGCCGTGGGGGGCAGAGCTGATGAGAAAGATGATGGTGGTGATGTTGTAGTTCGGGTGCCAGCTGGTGACACAACTGGCTGAGGTGGTGCCGGCTTTTCCATGAAAACTCCCAGTTTAGGATGCTGTGTAGATATGACCACTTTTGGATGGGCTGTCGGGGGACTAGGCGAGGAGTAAATCTGACCTCGGGGAGATGGAGTGGTGGACTGGGCAGATGATGGTGTGATCCCTGTGGCATCCACACGTAGGATGAGCCCCTGGAGTCGTGGTGACTTTCTATGGGCATTAGGGGATCCAGTGAAGGGAGAACCTTGCTCTGGAGTACTACCAAGTGACCTGTTGCTGTTTTGTGAAACTGCAATATGAGGAGACGTTGATAGTGATGCCATGGTGGGATCTGCCTGGGAGCTTGTGGCACTGTCCTCTACAGAACCATCTCTATTATCCATGACCTCTATCGGAGAAGACCTGGCCTGGGCAGCTGGAGAAGAGCGTGTTGCAGCAAGAGCAGCATGAGTAGGAGCACTACGTCTCTCAAGTTCTTCTTTTACAACGATACCTTTTATTGCCTCGGTAGTCAATGATGATGAAAGATCGGCTTCTGATGGCGGGACTAGAGACAATGATGATGAAGAGGCATCTATCAAGCTTTTGGATTTGACAAAACGTCGTTGTTGCGGCACAGGCGACTTGTTGACCCATTCCTGAGCTCGACTCAAACTAGACTGGCTAAGTTCAATGTCTCGCCTCCTCGGAGATTCTGATAGCGGAGAGTCATATGATTCCCTCCTGGGTGAGCCTGACACATTCAACTCTGGTCCTCTATGAGCAATGGTGATACCCTGACTAGATTTTAATGCTCCTGGTAATTTGTTAACATTGTCTGGGGTTGGCGTTATGACATTATCACCCCCTTCTTCCTCTGTACCTGTCACTACATCGCGCATCAAAGACTCACGGGTATTATGCAACTCTGAGAATTCTACAGCTGCTCGATAGCTGGCACTCCGAGCTCTGTCAAGATTGGAATGGATAACAGAAGGTGGGTGAAAGTCTTGGGAGCTTTTCGGGGGACTGGAGGCAGGTCCTAAGTCTGATGTGGAAGTTTTAAACACCACAACTTCCAGTGGGTCAGTCTTGAACTGTCCATCTTTTAGAAAAGATTCTGTAATAGATGTCTTCTTTCTGTATGCAGGTTCATGACGCACTACAACCCCTTTCGATCTGGAACAATAACATAGTGATCTCTTGATATAAAAAAGCAAACATGAGTTTGAAGCCAGTCCAATAGAGAAAACTCATCAAAGACATACTTATTTTATTTCTTTTTCTGTTTCTTAGAAAGATTTCATTCAGACAATTATCTCTGTAGTCATCAAGCAGTACATAATTGGTTGAGGGTTGAACAATACATATTTTGCATGCTTACTTTCAGGGCAGATCCTGAAAATAGGGTTTTGGGACTAAAATATCAAGAGTGGGTTTTTTGCTATTTTTACATTCTTTGAACACTTCTCATACTGGAAAAACAACTGATGGGGCGAGAAACATATGCTTTAGGCCCCAAAATGGCACCACTAAATAACTGTAGAGAATTATGAAAATTTAAAAGCAAATTTCTGAATATGCATGATTTCTTCATTTTCTTTCCCTAAGGCTTTTCTATTTCTCAAACCAATTGCCTTAAATTTGGAATATACATCCTCCATATCATGTGTTTTAATAAAATGCAACACTTTTTCTGAATTTCATTTCCGTTTCAGAAGGAAAATTGGATATTTGGTGGAAAATTGTGAAAAATTTACATCCCTCAATATACATATTTCGAAAATTATCAAAAATATTTGATGGCATATAAAAAAAAAAAAAAAAATGCATTTCGTCTTTTGCATGGGGTTGTATTATTCATGTGCAAAATTTCACACTACTCCATTCAATACTCTAGGAGCCTTACGCTTTTGAAAATAGCCAATTTTCAAAACGCAAGATCAGTATGGCGGCAATGTCATAGCAACAGGATGTAAAACAATAATGTTTCCACACTTTTCCTCAAATTTGGACACGCTGAATCCGAATTTGAAGCGTAAAAAAATCTCCACCTCAAACATTTGAAAAATCACTCTCAGTACCTGCACCTCCCCATAAAGAAGACAACTTTTAACCATATGATTTTCAACCAAACTTTCCTTTGTCAGTAAATGTTGTGACAAAACTGAAGACAAAGATTTTTGCAAATTTTGTAAATGCTTTAGTGGAAAATAAATGACAACACCACTTACATTGTATATCATCTTGCAGTTTTTAACTAAAGTGTTAACTACATATAGGATGTTTTATGTATTAACTGTCATCAAAAAATCTAAGTGGGTAAAATCTTAAAGATCTTTGCAGAGAAGGAGGACAGATGACAGTGAACACAGAAGAAAAAAGTGATGGAAAAGAACTGAGAAGAGAAAGGATGGGTAATGAGAGCGGGTGACAGGATGATTGGGAAGAGGTTACATGAAAATAAATTGCGGAACTCCACCTGTTGGCTTTCAGCTGATTCACATCTAGAGTCCTCTCAGAAGACTGAGATCCTCGGCTAGCATTGAGAGGGTCATCATCAGCATCACTGTCAAATATGTATGATGAGACACTACCCTCGATACTGATTCCTGAATAAATGATGAGCAAAGATTTGAAATAATTACATTCACTGTGCAATCCCTCTGGAGCAAATATCCTGAAATAATAAAAAATCGTGGAAATGAAAACAGTAATCAATGACATCATCATCATTTTACTATAACTGAAATCTTCTGCT
This sequence comes from Peronia verruculata, assembly GCA_038406235.1. NCBI lineage: Eukaryota > Metazoa > Mollusca > Gastropoda > Systellommatophora > Onchidiidae > Peronia > Peronia verruculata. The sequence continues at coordinate 7,325 of JBCAUA010666766.1, forward strand.
GAATCACGAGTTTAGAGGTTGAAATTATGAATAATTAGTGTAATATAATTTTCTAAGGATTATATATAGTCCAGAAACACTGGCTGGTGAAGAACACGCATGATGCTTAATTCTACGACAAGGAGAGCCATTTTTTTAAAATCGAAAGTCAAGTTTGGTAAAGAAGTTAAAATGCTCCTCTGACATTAGAGAGCAATCCAATTAATGGAGGATTTCCCGCAGCCACACACAAGGGATGTAGAGCAAGCAGTAGGAAAAAAAAAAAAAAAAGAAAAAAATCACTTTGCTTGTTAAATCACGAAATGTTTTGAATTATTTTCATGATGTACAATTCATCCAAAGAGCATGAAAGTAACTCATGGCGTCACAACGGTGGCAGTTAAGCTGTGCTGGGCTTGGTCCGAAACCACAAGTGGGGTCACGAGTATCGGGTTACCACGTGGGAGCTGTGCCGTGGTGGGAAAATAGACTGATTTATAGGGCTGTCTCTTCATTAAATTACTCCTTTGTGCTCAGGAATGCAAGAATGGTTTCTTTTCAACTGTACTAAGCTTAACTGACTGTAATGTTTCGTGAAAAACCAGCCGTCTAGCTTAAACACTTTTGCCAGAAAACTCTTCTAAAGTTGTGACTAATTTTCTTCTCAATATGTCATTATGAGTGATGGGTTCAAGTACTGTCAATTACACACGACGCCTCAGATCGAATTTTAGTTTCATGATGTTATAGACAATACCTCTAAGCATATATGTGCCAAATTTAGTATCCTCGTCACTGAAAATAATCCCTCCACCACAATTTTCATCCTTATGCAGCTGCTTTACCCATTCAAACAGTGATACTCCAGGGTGAAATGAATTTCTGTATGCATTAATACGCTTTTATCTTTCACCAAAATAAAACAATCACATATCATTTCCATATCATAACTGTTGATTACTTTGAAGACGTCACATTCAATTATAAGCACGATTTCATACTTTCCTCCCATAAATATAGACTACATGTGTGAGACAAAGTGTCAATCCTCATCCAATAACTCCCGTTTGGTGGCCTTTCCTTAAACTGATTTAGTTGGAACTGTTACACGAGGCACTGGACTGACTTGAAGAAGTGAATTCATTATGAACCTCAATTTCTCCAAATTATTATGAGCGCCACTGGCCCGTTTTTCAAGCTTTGATATTAACTGGCAGCTCTTTTCTATACCTTGCTCTTTACTCTTTGTAAGGCCAGAAGTTGTCCCTTTGTTTGGCACCTCACAATTCTTCAGCGAGGACCAACCTTTACTTTGTATTTTTTTTAAAAATTTCATTTCATTTTATCATTATTATTATTTTGGATGACAAAAGTGAACAACTCTTCTTCATCATTTTTCTGAGGCCCGTCTTTAACTTTGTTTACAGTAACAATCATAGAGACTTTCCATCATTCTAAAGAGCTTAAACTAACCTTTGAAATGAATTCTTTTAAAACTGTATAAGGAAGAATTAGAACCAGACTTATAAGCTTTAAAGTTGGTCAATTTATGAGTCACAGGAAGAATTCCCCCGTAGGCTGGCGTTCCGCATGTTGAGCCCATGGCAGGTGGGCGGGGAGGACAATTAATGGCCTTGCAGCACAAAACTGCAGACCAAACTAAAAGTAAAAATTTTTGGGGTTTCTGATGCCATGAACTGGACAGGCTGAAACATCCATGATCCTAACCTTTTTCCCAGGAAGGAGGAGGTGAGGGGGCTTCTGCTCCCACTCCAGCTCCCCTCACTCCCAGCTGTAGTTTCTGTCGTCGCTCCAGCCTCTGGCGATGGATGTCGTCACTGATAGCCTCCAGACTGCGCAAGGCTTGCGAGTACAGTGCTTTGGCTGAGCACACGTCCTCCTCCAGTCTACTCACATTTCTCTTGTGGTCCTAGCAAGAAGTCACAAATACTCATGTCACTGAACACAGTGTGTATACAACCCGGATACATAAAGTCACTTGTAATCTACTGGCTTTATCTTGGATATAACGTACTAACTCAATAATGACTTGAATTTTAGAAATAGTATTCTAAATTTTAGATCAGATAACTCAACTTATTGTAAAATATTTCACTTGTTTTGCTCAATATACAAAAATGCCTGAATCCTTACCTCCATAACCTGATTGAATTTTGCCTTCATCTCAAAATAGGGCCTGTAAATAAAAGATATTCATATGTGATAAAATCACAAATATATTAAAGATCATAATTTTAACCTCATAGGACATAAACATCACACCTGAGCAACCACTGGATGTGGTCAAGAGGGAAAAATCTAATCTTTTCTTATGAAGTGCACCTTCAATGGAAATATTTCCTCCAATCGATGAAATATGAGACTGAGACCATACTGAAGGTATTGTTAAGAACCTTTCCATAATTGTGGCTTTCAGCAAATGCACACCTAGATGCGCTGATGCTTGTGAAAAAAAAATTAGGCTCTCCTTGTTTCTAAAACTAAAATCTGATTTTAAAAAAGTTCCACTTTTGAAAAAACTTTCCACTGGTACAATCATTTATATTGCATAAGCATCAGCCAAGCTCTCAGTCACCACTTTAGAAAAGAAAGGGGGGGGGGGAACTTGTTACAGCAATTCTATGATGTTGCAAAGGTTACACTAACCAGCAAGAATTTCCTCCTTCTAGGGCTATGGGAAATACTGTAAGAGTTTCAAAATAACTAAATAAACTGAAATTAAATCAAATACAAACCAGACATTGAAAATACCAAATTTCTATAAATTACTTTGATTTTGTAATGGCTCTTTTCAAGTCTTTCTGCAGCTTCTGCACTTCTTCTTCTCGACGTTTAAAATCTCCAGTTGTCCTTTGATGGAAGTCTTCACTCTCTATTCTTTCTCTTTCAGCATCATTAACCTGAGCAAAAATAAGACCAGAATACTTCAGAATGATATCCCTGCCAAAATTCTGATAATCATACATTTCTCATTTCCCTCTAAGTTATTGTTAGATTATAAATTGTCCCGCAAAATTTAAAAAAAAAAAAAAAAACAGCCAAGAGGACAAATATACCAACAAAATAAAAATCCCAATGCAAATTATCCAATGATTACACCTGTCCAATGAGATTTCTCAATTACTTCTCAATCATTTGACAAACATAAGCATGTGATAGTGGTTTATTACCTTCATGGTAGCATGGTTCAGCATCTCTTGCCAGGTGGGATCCAAGTCCTGTTCCCGTCTCTTGTAGCCTTCCTCTGCCAGCTGGACCATCTCTTTCGCTGCTTCATGCATGCTACAGGCTCTCTCAAATCTCAAAGCAGCTTTCTGGCTCTCTATGTGTGCCTATAATGATGGGTACAAATCTGATTATGGACAGATATAAACTTGATGCACTCTTATCCTTCTTCCTACTGTGAGATATTTATTCTCTAAAAACTATTAACACACATTAAAAAAGAAGCACTACTGTGATATTCTGTGAGAATAGAATTAATTCACAATCATGCATGAGCAAAAAACAGCAGAAAAAAAAAAAATGACTATGCATATCACTATTAATTCTGCATAATAAATGAACCTTGCATGAGCAACTGAATCTCTGCATGTCATATAAAATATGATACAAGACAACATGAGACATCAACATCATAACAGTAACTTTTAAAAAATCATTACATGTAATTAACAGTACTTAAAACATTCCAACAACTGTTCACTCCTGTAAAACTATAAACTGAACAAAAGTATCATTCATTACCTCTTTTAGTCTCATCCTCGCATCATAGTAAGGTCTGGCCTTCTCCACACAGGTCCCAAGCTTTTTAGCTAGGCCATTGAGGCACTGGGTAGAATCAGATAGAACTTGGCGGAAAGCAGCTCTTGTGTCCTACAGAGAAAAAAAAAAAAAATGAATTCTCATTTGTGGCAGTACCAATATTGATCCTTAACCCTTTAAATCTTTGAATGAAATGAGACAGAAAAAAAAAAAAAGAGAACAAAATTTCTGTATAAAACTGTATAAAAGATTGTATAAAACTGAAGCAGTCCAAGATAATCCATGCTTGAACTTCAGGGATGTCAATCTGTCTACATGAAAAGTAGGAATTCATATAGGAAAAGTTCCTAGCATATTCTTTAGCAACACGCAAAACTGAAGTATGTTAATGGCAAATAATACCGAATTTGAGGCCAACAGAGAAACTACTGAAGGCCAAAAGGTAGAAAATCCTACTAAAGTAGGAAATTTGACATCCTTGGAACTTGCACTCTCATGAGGCACACAATATAATAAAACAGAGAAGCCTGTGTGTCTTAAATGGGTACTTAATCTCTAGACTGAGAAGAGAGAGCAGACTGACCATATGTAATGACCGCAATTGACCATAGGCCACAGAAAACAAGGAAATCAAGATTTTATTAACTGATTCCTCTTGGAAACTCATTGCAGAGTTGTTTCTACTCCTTGTATATGTCATGATAACTAGGCAGTATACTTACATCTAATTCCAATTCCAGCCGATTTATCTCTTCACTTGCTCGATTTAACTTTTCTAGTTCAACCTGTGGGTGAGAAAAAATAAATAAATAAATAAATGAGGGCTGCACTTCCATTTTATCTCTTTATTACTCTTGGATATTACTCACTTTAATTTTGAGGCAACAAGTAGCTCAGACACTTGTTTATAAGTAATTCAGTGATATTTTGATCCACACATAACCAAATTATAAAAGATGATCATCAAATTTATTTTTCCTCACTCAGATGGATGTATAGAATTCATCATAATACCAATACTAAAGATGAAAGGAAATTGTATCTGCTGCTGGGTTCAAGTCCTGCAAAAATATCAATGCTGAGGCATGATGGAACGAATTAAAATATCAGTGACTAAAACTCTAGAACTGTGATCCAGCCAAAGGGCAGCAATGCTGTACAGCATGCACTGCTGAGTTTGTCAATCTGGATCATCGGTGCTGCTATTACTTAGCCTCATGGTGTTTGTTTTAACTATAGAGACTCTGCCTTGACTTCGCATTGACACAATGCATGACTGCATTGACCATCTTACTAGTGTGTGTTTTCCTCTAATCCCTCCCCTAACTCCACTCTTTCTTCACATGTGTCTCTGCCCAGGGCAAATTAGTCGTAAGTCGATTGGGAAGAGTTCAAGTTATGGCTGTTTTTAACTATTTTCCGACTGAAATACCAAGAATTTTTCATATTTGTTTTCCAGAAAATGAAACTTCAACCTTTTCTAACCTGAAAAGAAAAATTTGTTATCTAAGAAAATAGTTTAAAACAGCTAAACTTGCGATCACCCAGAGCGACATCTGACTCATTTGCTCTGGGCGCAAGACATATGACAGGAGCAGGAGAAGAGGTTGCACTCACAAAGGCACTTTAGCTTCAATTCATAACAACTATTGCTCACTTATACTTTCAACAGCTTGACCGCTGGTCAATGCAAAACTTACTGAATGGGTCAAGTGGTCAGGAGAGTCTAGGATATTCAACATGGTATAAACAAAGAGATGACATGTAGTTGATACTCTCCTCCTGCATCATCGTTTATTCTGATTGTAGTTTCAGACAACTTGTGAGGACTTAAGTGGCAAAAGGGGCATTTGATTTCTGTTCTTCCATCTTTCTCCTGCATATTGCTGGGATTCTGCTGTAACTATTCTATGGATTTTCTCACACTTTTATTCTATTAAAAAAAAAAACAACATGTTGCCTATTGAAAGATCTTGGGCTTAGATGCAGCTATATCTATCATGTGGCATTTTGATGAAACAGGGTTCAGTAAACCCTAATTTTTATCAATGTGAAAGGCAAAGCACAGAAAGATCAGATACGTGGTGCGTACTATGAAGAGCAGTTCATCTGTTGGATTTATAAATGGTGCACAGGAATAGGGTTAATATACTAAGAGCAAAATATAGATAGAGTAAAACAAAGTAGTCAAAGCAACATCACTTTTAACAATCTTTAACTGTAACTAGATCTAGATCTAGATCGGGATTGCTGTCAGAAGGCAAATGAAAATGGATTGACAAAGTTCAAATCCCTGGCGAAGAGAAAAGCTTGCTGATATCTACTTCAAATATCTACACTCTAATATTATTGCAGTATTATTAGTACTGTGGGTATTAGACTAGTCTATACTAGTCTATAGGCTATGTCTCCAACTGTTGCTCCCTTGAAAGGTTCAACTGTCACTATCAAACAGATCTCGTCCCGTCTTTTCTTAATATCCTATTCGAATGTACAAATGTACCTGAATTCTTGGATCGAGCTCTTCTTCTTCTTGATCCTCTCCCCCGGATGGGGCACGTCTTCGAATATGATGGTGATGATGAGATATGTGATGATGAGACTGTAGGGACGTGCTGGGCACTGGGTGATGACCCTCAGCCATCTTGCTTCTAGTTCTATGCTTTCTTACTGAATTCTAGAGCACAACCAACACATCTCCTCATATCTACATGAGTGCACTGGCTAATAAGCATAAGGCTACATCATTTACATCTAGATCTTATTTACTCAGCATGTAAATTCATTGTCCAGTTGTAGTCTACAAGTAAAAAGATCTTTACTTCGCATTTTGAAGGAATTTCGAATCGCTTGACCCAGAAGCCACCTTCTTCAAAAATCCTTGTTTTCTCTTTAACCATAGCTCGCTATCTGCAGATTCACTCTAAACAAATAAATACGATTGAGCTATATGTGGGTTGACTTGAGCATAGTTGCACAGCTGTCCACCACGAACTGTTGTCATGGCCCATGGATTATTATTGTATTGCTGTCGGCCATGGACATTATCTACCAAACATGAAGTTGGCTTTCATTAGAATCCGACATGTTGAGAAACTGTCTACTTTCTGCTCATAACAGCCTCTCAAAGTCAGCAAAACAAACTGGAGTAAATCTAGAAATCACAATTTTACAACAGCGAGGTAATCCAGCTCAAGTAGTTCTTAACTTTCTTGATAAAATTATGATTATTTCATGTATTTAGGTTTTTAATTTAAGGCGATTTGAGAAGAACAATAAACCAGAAGCCGTCAGTCCAGACAAAGGCTGTAATAATCGAAATAATGTCTAACTAATTATGCAAAGGCCATGGGTCAAAGTTTGAAGGCCGCGAGCCTGTCAACATCGTCTGCACGTCTGCTAGGCCTAGGTTAGAATCTACACATTTTACGGTAGCTTTAGGCCTAGCTTCTTTCAACGAGAAGGTGAGAATTTGCGTGCTTGCCTTTTTAGCAGCGCTAAAGAAGATTCGGCAGACAATCAAGGTAAAGCAAATTTAATTTCCTTTGATATATTGTTACTTTCATGAAATTAAATGAGCCATAATTGGATCTTGTCTAAAGCTAAAATGAACTAGATCTAGATATCTAGATCTAGACTCGAGATTTTAGATCTAGAATCTAGATCTAATCTAGATCTAGATATCTAGAGTGATGTGACGGTATACGTCACCTTAGATTTAATAACTTTTCTTCGCCAGTGCATAACTAAAGCCATTATCAACAATCTTGCAGACTAAGATTACTCAAGACAGTCCAATAATGTAACATAAACGTGTGTTAAAGTCATTATGTTTTGAGAAAACTGAAATTTTGTAACATTAGACTCTAATAAACTTTATGTGTTCACGCTTTCCACCATAGTGAAAGCTACCTGCCACCCATATGTAAGGTATCCACCAGGGTAGGTGATATTCACCACCAGGTGTTGATGCTGTCCACCAAAACATGCTTTTTATTGCTCCAATCAAGATTCCAACAAGCACAAGTCATAAGTCATGCATGTGTGTTGTGGAAAGGGGGTGGGGGGGGGAGGAGGGAGGAGTGCCGCTGTGGCCGTGTAGTTTGTCTGTTCTGTTATATCAACAACTCACATTGTGAGTAGCTGATTCAACTCGTGGCCATGGATCTTGCCACAAGCAGGATACAGAGATCAAAACCTGCATTTTTTTTTTTTCATTTATTCAATCGTCCCCAGGCTTCTTGTCCGGACATTTAGTGGTCTCGGATAAGGATGACTATTTCGGAAGAATAAAAGAACCCTTGTCGGTTCAAAATCAATGAAGAGTAGGCGGAGTGCCACTAAGAAAGTAGGATTAGCTCAGCGTTATGTGGCTGCCTGTTTCTTGTAATAATTTTTTATTTTGTTTTTAGAAATTTGGAGATTGCTCTGACAGCAGCGCTCGGCCTACTCTTCATCGATTTTTGACTGCCAAGCTTCTTCCAAGTGTTAGGTACACATGAGACCTCTGAAATATATCCCCCCCCCCCCCCCCCAGGGACTG
>JBCAUA010666987.1:0-15630 GCA_038406235.1 Peronia verruculata
TCACTTTTTGTGTATGTGTGTGTGTGGGGGGGGGGGGAGGGGGAGGGAGGAGGAGGAGATGGGGTGGGGGGTAACTATCTGTATTTTATTTTTAAATATTTTTATTGAGTGATTAAAAAAAAAAAAAAAAAGATGCATGCGCAGGCTATCTCATAGCTAATAACTAACTGTTCGGGTTGTGCATCAGAACAACGGCATATGTTTGTATGCTTGTAGTTGTATGCCACCCTTGGATGCCATTTGTGCCATATACATAAGTATCTTTCAGCTTATTTTCCTATCCAAGCCACAAAAGTGGTTATTGGATACATTCACAATGCATTTATGGAGTTGCAAAAGATGAAACATGAATAGTGGAGAGTGATGATGGTAGGGGGAGGCTCAGACAATAAAATAAGTCTCTCCCCCCTCCCCCCCCCCCTATATCATAATTGAACAATGCTTGTATATCCACCTTCTTTGTACTGCCCGATATTTCTATATGGCAAATGAGAACGGGGGATAGGGAAAAGAAAGAGGGGGGTCGTAGTGGTCGTGATAGAAAAGATCAATGATGAATAATAAGATGACACTTCATCCCTTCCATTCCTCCCCCGCTCCCCTTCTTCTCACGTCTCCCAGAAGAAGAATCGATTTTCTCGTCTGATGAGCCGCCCTAGCCCAATCAGCATTCTGGCATGCCGGGCTAATGAGGGTTGGTATGAAGATTGGCAGAGGCGCTGGCAACACTCCGCGGCCACTGTTGGCGATGACGCGAGCGCCCATCCAAAGAATGAGACAGCTAATGAGGAGCGGCGGAGTGCGACAGAGGGGCCAAAGAAAAGAGTGAAGGATGGGATAAGGGGCCATGAACTTAAATAAAAGGAGAGACACACGCATCGAAAATACATACACACTCACACAAAGAACGGTGAACAGATGCTATAACTAGGAGGCTCAAGAGAGAAAATTCATGAAGATACAGAATGAAAAAAAAAGGAGGATTTTTAAACTTTTTTTTTTAACAGCACCGACAACCGTTTTTTTAAACATATTTTGAGTCTCACACTATATGTGTCTGTGTCATGAGTTAATTTCACGTAAAAACAACACACACACACACACACACACACACACACACACACACACACACACACACACACACACACACACACACACACACACAGAGAGTGAGAGAGAGAGAGAGAGAAAGAAAAGGTGGGGGGGGTGGGGGCAGAAAAAAAAAGATACATAATAACAACAACAAAAAAGAAGAAATCAATTTTGGAAAAGAAAATGGCACCAGGCTTTCTCTTACTATTTCCACCAATGAGCGACTTGTTCCACATTGTATTTATAGATTTAAGTGCTCATTTCCTTCTCTGGCAGTCCAGACCAATTCCCTAATTGCTTTTAAAAATGGCCTTTTCCAGACACGGAGGGAGGGGGGGGGGTGGGGGATGTCTCTGTCACCATGTATCACGAAGTATCTTAAAATGGAAAGTGCTTTTGAATCAATAAAAAAAAAAGAAGAAAGAGAAGATGTCAAATGTATGAACAAAGCAAAGACCTTTGGAACACAATTGAAAGGATGCACTTTTATAGACACAACGTTAAAAGTGCTATCCCAATAAGCCTTTCTTTTTTCCAATCCCTGCCCTCTTGTCTTCCCTCCCCCCCCCCTCCCCCCTCTCCCCTCCCTCCGTCTATTCCCTCTCCCCCCTTCCCCCACCCCCAGTGATCGAGTAAATGATATGGATGGAGATTAAGGAACACGAGAGATTCAAAAGCTAGCACTTTACAGGTACACATCAGAGGAATTTTCTGAGTCAAGCCATTGAGTATGCTAATGTGTAGATTTCATCTCCCCTGTCTTTTCACTCATCTTTGTTTTGGTATCCAGATGTCCACAATATCTTTTTAAACCAGCTCTTACCCATTCGTGCCTACAAGAAAGGAAAGGACACGAAAAATTCAACAAGCGAGCAATTTACAGTTACACATTAGAGGAATGGATGAACTTTTCTGAGCCACGCCAGTGATTATCTTAATGCATGGGTTTCATCACCCTTTTTTTGTATGTGTGTGTGTGTGTGTTTGTCTGTCTGTGTTCAGTTGTCCACAAAATCGTTAAAAAAAATTAAAAAACAGCACCTACCCATTCTTGACCAGTTAGCTTTCTTGCAGACAGAATAGAAAATGAATGTAATAAGACGGCGAAGATGAAAAAGTAACAGTAAGAACGTAAATCAAAAGAAAAATTAAAGAAGAAGATGCTTATGAGGATGATTAATTGTAAAAAGTTATACAAGGGCGACATAACGACTGATAAAGACTAGTTACATAAAATTCATTGTTAATCAGAAGTTGTAACCTTCAATTGTTTTAAAAATGTGTTGTTTTATGTACTTAAAAAAAAAAAAAAATGATAATGTCAGGTCAGACTCTGTTTGCTACTGGTAAACTGTAGCCCAGTACTATGTTGTCGCAGAATCCCTAGCTATGGGTAAATAGCTCCACGGCCTTGTGGGTGTCTTGGGAAAGTCAAAGGCGAAGGGTATAGACCCTGAAATAAAATCCGTAGAGGAGCTCTTAAATAGGTGGTTGGTCGGCTTTCTTCCTGACCTTACAGCAACTCCTGCAGCTGTGCTGGTACCAAACTGTACTTGTTAATCCTTTCCTTTGGACTCTATCAGCAAGACCGGGGGTGGGGGGAGGGGGGGGGGGACGACGTCCGGGCAGCCCAAGTTCTCCATATACTCCCGCCCAGTCTCGGAGCGCTGAGCACTGGAGAGGCCATTGCCTCACCCAATTTTTAGCACCACACCATCGTCTCTCGAGACGATAGGATGCGGACGACGACGAAAATTGATAAGCATCTCCTACACCATAGGCAAATTATTTAATCACAAGTTTCTTTCATGACCAGCAATGCCGTATTTCCCTTTTATAAGTTTTCTTTATTGCCCCGAGGAAAGGCCCAGAATATTTATAACATTTTGGCTAGTGATAACTTCTTATTCAATTTCCACCCCATCGAATTTCTCTTAATGACATTTACTTCTTTTTGGGGTATTTGATAAGTTGCCAGTTGCTGATGATGATGATGATGATGATGATAATGGTGATTTTATTTGTTTTCATTATTGCCCTGACGAAGAGTCAAGTTGACTCGAAAATTTGGCATATTTTACCATTGCTATCAAGTTCTTTAAAGAATTCTATGTTATTTGTTTTTCTTAAATTATTTTATTAGTTACCGGTCTGACAGTTATATTGTATTTTTATAAAATGATGATAGTGATCATGACGATGTTGAAGTGGTGGTGGGAAAGGTCACCGCGACTCAGCGATTAGATCAGTAATGCATGGAAAGTGCTCTTTAATTCAGTAATGGTTCTGTTCTCTGCTGGTATAGCCAGCCCCTTAGCATGGTTGTGGGTAGGGACATGTAAAATGCTTATGTGAGGACACACCGCCAAATATGAGTGAGTGCTGGTCTGTGTCGGGTGGGCCTCTCAATAGACCTTCTGATTGGCCTCTTAGCTACTGAAATGGCTTCCCACAGCACACATTTGTTTTGAGTATCTCTTTTTGTTTCTTTAAATTTTGAAACCTGTTGCCACATTAAGGCTGAAACAAATTTTTAACTATAGTTTCCTTCCAAGTGCAGTCTGTCTATCACAAAAGGTATGGTCAGACCAATATGCTGCTTTATGACTGAAATTTAATCCATAACTAAGCTTTGGTCCCATGTGCAGCTGGTAAAGCAGAGATCACTGAGAGTGACCAGCGCTATGCCTTTTTAAAGGTCCTTACTAGAGAGATCTGAAGAGTTTGTTTTCAATGTATCTTCTATAGCATTCATACATCATCCACCTGTCACTGTCCTTGTGACATATGTGACATGAAACGATGAAATCAGGCTCTCATCAAATTTTGAGCCTATGGAGTTATTGATATCATTGTAAAGATTATTCATTTCCCTTTAACTGTATGACAAAAATGATTATTCTACGTGAAGTAGAAGTTGATATTGGCAATTTAAGACCATGGGGGTCGCCTGTTGCTGTATCTGAATTTATTGAGAAAGGCCGATCACTTTTGTAAATCCTCATTAATCCTTGTTAGAACGTGCTGCTAAATTACAATGTTGGGGCTTTTACTTGATCTATTTCAGTAAATTGAACTCATAAAAGCATTTTTAGATTGATATAGAAGAGTGTGGTGACGAAAAAAAAAATGCTTTAAAAATTCATTCACTGTTCAGTTGAAAAATTTGATTTTTCCTGTCCGCTCAGTTTGATGAGCGCCTGATTTCATCGTGTTGCGTCTCAAATACTTTAAGCAATAAAAAGTAGGCCTGCGCTATATCAAAAAGATTTGTAAAGAAGAAAGAAAAAAAAGGGGGGGGGGGGGGGAATGAAAACCCTCAAATTTCTAAACAGAAGCTCAGTGTTTGTGGTTAGTTAATTGTGTAAGTTCTGAATCTGCCATGCAATTTATAACAATAACCAAGGGCAGACCAGATCTTAAATTATGTCTGAAAGATTCGGACTTGGCGGTTAGAAGAAAGGAGGTGGTGGCTTGACCGAAACATAAACACTGTAAAACTGTAATGCAGGAACAGCAGTAAATTTGCCTCTGGGCTCCACAGAATCGTGTAAACGACGCAAACACGTGCTAAACTGTTGACGGGTGTTTTTAACAAGTGATTCAGAAAAAACAAAACAAAACGAAGCAAAATAAGAGACGAAAAATCTGGAGAATAAAAAAAAAAAAAAAATTCTGTCTGGCAGGGAGGAAGACATCTAAAATTTGTTAAATTTTCTTCATTCGACTGACTGAAAAAGATCAGATTTTTTGTTTTCTCAAAACTGGGCGAAGAATAAGCTCATAAACACACGTGCATTTGTTTATACATACACTCAAGCCGCATACATTTTGACAGGGTCTAATTGGCTACTTTTTAATCCAACGTTCTGTATATACAGAAGTTGTTCAAATAAAATTAAACTGGTAAACTTAAGTGAGCTCATTCTCTGACTTTAGTCTCTATTTATCTGTCTGTCTGTCTGTCTGTCTGTCTGTCTGTCTGTCTGGCTGGCCGGCTGGATCTGTCTTCTTGTCCTTGTGTCAGTCGGTCTATCAGCCTATCTGTCTGTTTATCTTCCGCCCGTCTGTCTGTTTATCTTCCGTCAGTCAATCTGTCTGTCTGGTCTCCCTCAACCAGACGCGTAAGGTTATCTTCCGATGGTCTATGTAAGAATGGATTGAGATAACATCTTGCTGCTAAGGGTAAAGAAAGCTAATATAATATACATTGATTTCAAATTATTATGTCGTCTTGTCCGTTTTCAAGGAAATGGTGGCAAAGACAAGTTATTTGTATAGCAGATTAATTTTGACTATATGAATTATAACGGTAATAAGAGACGTATTCAAGACTTTCACGCAGGATGTAGTCTACATCAGCAGCAGCGGCGGCAACAACAACAACAACAAAACAACCACCACCAACACCACCACCAACAACAACAACGGCAAAAACTCCAGCAATTGCAACACATTTCTGAGGAGACTCCTAAACCAAGGGACTGTAGACGATGATTCATTCAATTCATTATCATGGTCATCCAAAAATAGCAACAGTGCAGGAATTTGACATTTTGCAGCCATGAAAGAAAGAACAGCATAGTTAAACAAACGCAACGACAACATCAACATCAACATCAACAAACGGAACCACCCAAACACATGGCCATTTGCTCACAAGATACATGTAATGATTATCATAGCCCCACGATTTACCTCGCCCATTTCTGTATTTCGCGTGGGACCTGAATCTCTGGAGGGTAAAAAAAAACAAAACAAAACTGAATGCACGATGGCGTCTGGGCCTCTGTAGAGTTCAGAGAGAGAATAAGATAACGAGCAGTCCGAGAGACAGAAAGGAAAAAGATAGAACAACATCCTCTTAACAATCAAATGCTAACAATTGTAAGGGCAAGGCAGGTGGTCATGTCCTGAGAAAAGACCTTAACTTCTGTGAATCCGTTTTCATCAGCGGCAGGAAGAAGAGATTGGAGTGCCTCGTAGTAATATTCTTTCTCTTTGCCATGCGCTTTTGATACTGAAGTATCTAATCCTGCTTGCCACGATTTTGGGCCAACCCTGAAGTTCAACCATGTCTTTCCTATGCTTCTTCAGCATGTTCAATACCATCTTTCTTGACAGGCGTGGACTCCTGATTTCCATCAGATCCTGTTCGCTATTCATTTTTCACATTTCCTTTCATTGATGGAATGGTCTTTCAAAAAAGCTGAGAGAACACAAGCTTGCCACTTTCACATACCCTTTTAATTCCTTAAAAACTGATGTGGCTTTTGCGAACTTTTGCACTCAATTTCACACCAGGAGATGACGCGGTGGGACTCGTGGATCCTAAGTAGACAAATATCACAAAGTACAGTATTTAGAACATTTCCATACAGTCGATGGCTGGAGTTGACTTTGTGCTAAGGTCCACTTCTCCAGTCTTCTGGACACATACGGGCACTGTGAAAAGATCACAAAGTGAACTCTTCAAAATCTAGTAGAATATATCGAAAGTGAAAAACAACAACAACAACATCAAAAAGACAAACTCAGATTAGACATCCGATAGACATAGACATAACTTTGTAAGAATTTACGGCATACTTGTATGATCCTCTTGAATCTTTTATTACTGCTCTACCACAGTAACTCCTAAAGCTGTACCTTCTTTGGCCCTCAACTCATCCTGCCTTTCATTATATGCTATATTCCCTAGATCCTCCCTCTCTACTTTCTAAGGCCTTTCTTCTCCTTTTCACCAACAACATCGCAATCTCTAGATGAGTTCCATCACTATCTGTCTGTTTGCTCATGCACATAAGGCCTTAATGATGGCTTACACGTCACTACCCGACCTCTCCAGCACGTGTGCGCACTATGGGCAGATGCTGTGTAACCTTTTCGCCACATTTTATCTATTACCGGCGCATCTACATCAGTCATTTCCGCCATATTTGTGGGACCAAGTTCGACAACAAGGTCGCGGAGAGTAGAGTCGAAGCATTACTACTTCAAACTTCAAATTAAACACAGATCTTATAATGCTGTTAGTGCTGGATGAGGCTTCTCCACTGACAATGTTTTTAAACAAGCTTACTCTGACAGAGATGAGCCTATTAATATCTATAATATTCAAAAAGATGAAATCATGTAAATGAATACATTTCAAAGCGCATGTTACTTTTTGCAACTAGAAGAAAACCTCTAACATACATGGGGGACATTTTAAAACAAGTTTTTACAGCTCAGGACAACCACTCAAAGCTTTCCAGAATCAAACTTTATTTTTAACATAGACAATTACCAGGTGTGAACTTACGAGCTGAGACTTATCTAGCTCTTTTCAGAAATGAAAGGCAATCAGAGTGATTTCGCTTGCCCAAATAATTTCTGGGACGTCTTCACGGCATTCTGAAGTTTCATCACTTCGGAGATTAGAATGTAGGAAGTCTTTGAAAAACACACTGAACAAATTCTATTGGCTCCAAATATGCCTTTTCTCCTTGGTTTTCATAGCAGAAACTAAATGGTTCTTTATGGCAGTAGGAAAATGATACGAATTATGACAAAATAAATTCGTCTCAGTATCGGAAAGGTGTGTTTGTAAACTATCTATACACTTATCTAAATCGTTTATTTCATTTTCCCGGTTTCCGATAGTCAACCACAAAACCAAAGAAAGAGGTAGGGCGAATTCGGTTATATATATAACAGAGAGATAACCGTTCATACGCTGGTTTGTGCACATGTTCTGCGCATGGCAGGCAGTTCTTGAGCAATGATGAGCGGTCATAGATTTCACACTCTATGTGTGAACGACGTTTCCTCAGTCTCGTGACCGACCTCGAAATATCTCATTTGCAGTTCGAAATGACACTGTTTCCATGTCCTCTCCCCTATTCCTCCACCTGACACTTCCACCCCACTCATCGAATAGCTTTTTAACTGTTGTTGTGCACGAGGGCCCTTCATGGTGCCCTCTGAGGACAATGAGTCAAGTGGACGCCCACTCGTGCAGCCCTGCACGTGTCATGAAAGATTCCCATAAACACACTTATCGTCACCAGGCACACCGGGGCTCAGGTTAAACAACTAGGGTGTATGTATAGCACTTTCATAGGTCTACACAGTGATATAGTCACAACGAGTGAGTGTTTATGCATGTAGGTATGCCGAGATCATCATGTATCTTAGTTTGTGTGAGATGGAAGGAGAAAGAAAGAAGGAGAGCTAGAAAGAGAGAGAAAGAAAGAGAGATGAATTCGTTGTGAAACTGAAACATTTTTTTTTTTTTTTACATTTAGTTTTGAGCAATTCACCCCCTCCCCTTAAAAAAAAAACAAACCCTGGTAAACTGCTTTTCAACTAATTAACGCGTAAGACTAATCTGGTTCTAAAGAGGATGTAAATGTACTGAAGAACACATTGAAGCTGATAAGTTGACATCGTTAAACTTACTGATCCATCCATCCGTTCGCCCGTCTTTCCCGAAGTCCATCCATCCATCCATCCATCCATCCATCCATCCATCCATCCGTACGTCCATCCATCCATCCATCCATCCATCCATCCATCCATCCATCCATCCATCCATCCATCCATTCGTCCGTCAGTCGTCCATTAAAAAAAAAAAATTACTCTAATCCTTTCCATGACCTCTTTTCACTTGAACAATGAGGTATATTGAGAACAGGCACATTATGATATCGATAATTTTTTTAATGTCTAGGCCCACATGCTCTGTGCATGGCAGGCAGCTCCTGGCCAGTGGTGGGCATTCAGAGATATTCGCATGTAAACAAATCCACTCGCAAGCGATTTTTTCTCGTCATGACCTCTCGACCCCAAAATACCTCATTTACATGAATTTTCCACTTAAAGTTGTATCGACCCTGATGAGCAGTTGTTTCTGTGAGGTTACTCACTTGAATATGCCAGAACAACGACAACGCTCTAAACATAATTTTGCGCACACACGTTAGTGCCCACCTCTAGGGCAGTGCTGAAAATGCTCTAAATGAAATGACCACACCGCCCTTGCTTTCTTTTTTTAGTCGCCACAATTATTATGAAAACAGGCACGCAAACTTACTGTGTAGGGCATGAGAAGTAAATTCTTATCAGTTTATAAGCTGAAGAGAAAAACGTAAAGGTCAATAACCTTTCGATCAATGCCACTACTTTCTTTACCTTGGCAAGGCTACAAGACAAAGAGCTGGGAAAATTGTTTGGACTTCTTTTCACAGACACACTGGAGGGACTTCATAACATGTCGGTCTAGTTCAGAAAAGTAAGACTCTCTCCTGAAAATAGCATGTTACAGATACCATCTCCTAACAGGTAACAAGTCATTACTCATAATATGAATCGTGAAAACCCTGCTTTTTTTTCTCCTCTGATTGTACTACTAGGACATTTTGCGCCCTCGCTTTGTCGGATTTCCTTTGTGCTAAAAGGGGTCCTCGGGTTAGAAGTTGGAGGCCAAGTGATCCTAATTACTTCTGGGCTAATTGTTTTTGTTGAGTGTAAACACTAGTGGTAGTATATGAGTTTGAAATGCTTTCTCACAGTATCATTCTCATAAAAAATGTTATGACTCTTTGCATTTGCTTCCACCTTGATACCAACCTTTATAACAAAGAAGTGAAGTAAATTTCTAATGAATTACACTGTTTATTTCCATACACTTGTAAAAGACAATGATATTTTCTCATCCACAAAAAAATGCCACTTTTGTAGAAAATAATCGGACTGACACTAAAGCCCTTTTGCTAGCAAGTGATCTCCTTTTTTCCCCCTTTTTTTTTAATTAAAAACAAAAAAAATCTTCTGAGTTGCAAAAGGAGACCTGGATCACAGAGTGGCATACTGATAGCTCCAGTTCATTGCCATGAATTAATTTGTAGTCATATGCGCTGTTTAATGTAACTGTAATGACTACAGTTTTTTTTTTTTTGTACATGCATTTAAAGGAACACTGATCTTCGCGAGAAGGATGACCTACTAAAACAGGCGACATCACGCTGGGCTATTTCTAGATATGTCGATGTTTTTGACGGTTTCCTCAGCCTGACAGGTTTGGTAAGGATGCTGGCCTTTCTTAGACAAAGTGTTTATACTGTGTACAATATATGTTTCTTTGCAGAGTACTCGAGATACTGGCTGCTGTAATAGAGGCACGGAATGTTAGGGCCCTCATGTTGCTAGGTTTTGTGAGGTCAAGAGTGACGGGCCTGGCTGCAGGTCTTCAGGTGCCAAGTAAAAGCGATATACAAAGTCTATGGCAGAGTTGGGATCGCGATGTATAGAATGGTTGGAGAAAGAATCATGGAGCCTCACACAAAAAAGTAAAACTCGGTATACCATGATGCCATCATTACAATGGTCTTCATATTGTTTTTCCACTTTTTTTTATGTATTTGATGTTAGTCATCTTAATTATAAGATATCTTCTGTACAACAATGGTAGTAGCAGAGGCGATGAGAACAATGATAGTGGTTGTTGATACCGCTGTGGTAGTAGTTGTTGGTTATCATGTTGAAGTGGCAATGGAGTGATTGGTTGGTTGGTTGTGTTCGGGTTTAACGACACATCAGCACGATTACGGCTATATTGTGTCAAACACAGTAAAATACGTTTACAGGTCAAGGAGAAGAGAGGAAAGAAAACGGGACTGAAGTGAGGGGAGAAAGAGAAAAGATGTCTCCCCCGGAATGTCGAGAATTGCACTCCATGGGAGACACCCCACCGATGGCGGGCTTACACCACCTGCAGGTGGGAGTAGAGAACCTACTTATAAACCCCGGGCCCCCACGGGGGGAGGGGGGGGGTGGAGTTGCAATGGAGTGAAGACAGCAGTGGTGGAAAGAATAAAATGACACATGTAATTGTAATCTTAGCTCTAAATGTGATAGGAGTAGTGCTAGTAATGGTGATAACAGTCGTTCAGGTGCTAGCTGTGGCTACGATCGTAGTGATTGTAGTTTCCGCAATGAGGGGCTAAAAGGGTCCGAAAATTTGGTCAATACCATCATTTTATACATATTTAAATCTATGGAGTTGTACAGATTGTTGTTTTGTTTCTTTAGTTATTAGGTAAATAGCCTATAGGAGATTGTTTTACACTTTTAGACATTTCTAAAAAAAAAAAAAAAAGGGTAACATCTGTAGTTGTAAATGGTGATAAATAACAGGAATATGAAGCTAATCATAATCATAATTACGATATTAGGTTTTTTCATCCTTCATATTGTTTGTTTTTTTCTTTCTTTTTTTATGTATATCTATTTATTTATTTTTACTTTTTCTTTGTTTGTTTTTCTTTTTTACTGTTTTTTTTTAATAATAATAATTATTATTATTAAATTATTATTATTATTTTTTTTTTGTTTTTATAAAATTGTTTGATGCATTTGATTAGTTGATGGTGGACAGTCATCTTAATTTTAAGATGTTTTTTGGAAAATAATTACAATTATTTAAGGATAAGCATTAGCTAGATTTGCTAAGTGATTTTATGACTTGTCATCTGATCATCACCGCACAACTTTGAAATCAATCTTGTTTGACGGTCACCCACTACTTAGTACAGCATGGAATGTTGTCAATCTTCCAAACATCAAAGCCACAAACTGTCAGTGTTCTATAGCTTGACACAACGAACTCATGTGACCTTTAGAAAAAAAAAAGGGGGGGGGGGGGTAAACAGGGAAAGAGTTAGGATGGATAGGAGGGGTGGGGAGGGGGGGGGCGCAGGTCTATGTAAACACCGTAAGGGCACAAAATGTTATTCTATAAATAAGGCCCGCAGGCTAAATATCAGTCTATAAATATACAGTGCTGGTAAATATCAGGCAGTTTGTTATAGATCCAAGTCAGTCTTGGTGATAATGTCGAGGGAGAGAAAACAAACGTATAAATACGTAGAATTTAGTGCAAGATTTCCATCCTAGAGAATTTCATGACTGTGGAAAGAATTAAAGTTTTCATTATTATTATCATCATTATCGTAGTAGCATTATTGGTAGTAATAGTGGCAGTAGTAGCAGTAGTTATAATAATAATAGTAGCAGCAGCAGCAGCAGCAGCAGTAGTAGTAGTAGTAGTAGTAGTAGTAGTATAGCATTTCGATTTTACAAAACGTATTGACCTTATTTATAGTTTTTGAATTCTGGAGGTTTTGTCTTTTAAATTTTGCTTTATTGTGAAATTGGGAAGACATGTCAAAACAAACAGAGAAACAATAAAACACACAAACAAACAAACAATAGGCTACTTCCTAAAAAGAATTCTTTGTTTTCTAGATTAGAAACAAGAAAGGTTCTAGGAAATATTCATACTAAACGAATAAGCACTGTAACAACAAAAACGAAAATGGTAATGATGATCACTGTAAATCAGAGACAGCGAAATTCTAATTTTTCAGCCTATATGTAATGTTCTATTCACATAATTTAAAAACTGAAAATCTTCTCCCGCACAATAGGCGGGACATTTAATTAATTAATTAATTAATTAAATTATTTATTTATTTATTTTTTATATACAACAATACCCTACGCTTTATACTTTTTCTTTGTTACCAAGATGAAGAATTAAAAGTTTCGCAAATTTGGCCAGTACTATAAGTTCATTCATTTTTTAAAGATATGTTTGTTTGTTTGTTTGTTTGGTTGTAGTGGGGTTTAACGTCACGTCAGCAGGATCACGACTATATTGTGCCAAAACGATGAGATACGTTTACACGTTAAGAAGAAGAGAGGAAAGAGCTGGACAGAGGACAGGAGCAAGGAGAGCGAGAGGAGATGTAAGCACTGGAAGGCCGAGGATAGCATTCCATGGGAGACATCCCAAAGATCACAGGCTGCCATCGCCTGCAGGTGGGAGGCTGGGAGGAAAAACCAAGAGGGCTCCCCCGGGGGACTGTTTAACATATAATGTTATCCAGGCTATTGTTTGTGTCTTTTAGTGTATACAGCCTCTAGACAGTCCGCCTCAAATTTGAAGACATTTCTATAAAATAATCACCACGATGATGATAATAATAACAGTTAATGTATGCTCTTGACAATGCACTGAAATATTCGTTATATTTTCTGGAAAGCATTGGACAAAGTAGATCGTCTTGTACAATAGCACCAAATAGAACGGTTACATCGTAAATACCGAACCATACCGGAGACATTCCGAGTCTGGATGGATGCAAGGTGTGAGTAGAGACACAAAGGGAATATCCTACTTTCCAAAGACAATAAATATATTACAGTCTTGGGGCCGAGATGAGAGCGATGACTGCTGGCAGGAAATGATGGGATCAGTATGAGAAGAAAGGGGAAGAAACTGACAAGCAATAAAATGCATTTAGCAATGTCTGAACAGTCTCTTATACTCGAAGCTGACAACGGAAAGCACTTGATGGATGGCCAAGCGAATGTTGGAAATAGGCTTGGGTAGTTTATGCAGGTGTGCAGTTGATGCACATGTAAAGTGGAGGGAGATGCAGCAGGAAATCGGACTTAAGAAAATAAAGCCAGAAAACAAACCGATTGCAGAAGAAAAGAAAATAAAACTTACTGGAGAGAAAATTTCGGTATAGGCTGAGAGGGGACGAATAAATGCCCACACTTCTCAAACACTCACATCCTTCAAGTATAATGTTATAGTGTGAATTTCCATTTTGGAGATGGGATTAACCTCAGTGGATGATAAGACAGGGATGAGATGGGAGTGACCTTAGTGGATAATAAGACAGAGTTGAGATGGGAGTGACCCTACTGCATAATAATAAAGCGGAGTTGAGATGGGAGTAACCTCAGTGGATAATGTCAGAGTTGAGATGAGGTCACTGGATAATAAGAAAGAGTTGAGGTGGGAGTGACCTCAGTGGATAAAAAGTCAGAGTTGAGATGAGAATGACCTCACTGGATAATAAGAAAGAGTTGAGGTGCGAGTGACTTCACTAGATAATAAGACAGAGTTGAGAGTGAAACAGATCGTTGACAGATGCAATGTGGTTGCACCTTAAGTTTGAGATTAAAAAAAAAAAAAAAAAGGACAAAAGAATTGATAATAAAAATTCATTAATTTATACAAAGAAATGTGAAAATTGAAACACTGACAGAAAATGAGAAAGACGTTGAAATAACACAGGAAAGAATAAAGAATTCAAAAAATCTTCGACATGACTAACATTCTAAATGTCACTCGAGATCCAAAAATCTGGACCCAGAACTCCTATTTGTGCCTGTCGAAGAAAGAAGAAACTACCCCGCCTCCTGCTAGCCCTACTCTTTCTTTCCAAGACCTGCAGGCCCAACACACAGACCACTAAAACGTAGGTGGTAATATCTTGTCTAGCATCCAGAGATAAAGGCGGTGAACCAGAGGTTAATTCCTTCCTCTGAATGCCATTAACATCATCTGGCGAATCGTTCAAGGTACGAGCACTTTGCGGCCGACTTTTCTGTTTTCCTCACCAAGGAGATCATTAAACCCTAGACCTAGATAAAAACGAAAACAAAACTGAAATGAAACAAATGAAAAAGGACGACTTTTATCATCCGAGCAGTTTCAATGGATAGCAATATGCTCATATTTTGCTTTATTATACTGCAGATTCTTTTTCCAGATTGAAATTGACATTACTTTGATTTAATTTTCCCCACCCCCCCCCCTAACTTTTATCCTGTTTCTTTTAACATGTTCATTTGTTTTGGCCGCATTTTTGTCACGTGAAAACATCATATTAGGGCCATCTGTTTGGGCCCTACTGGCCCAGAAAGATCTGGAGTCTGTCTCGGCCTATAGATGCACTTCTTTCTCTCCGTACGTGCGTAAGAAAGTTATTGTATCCAGTTAGTTATGTAACATATCGCTCCCATGTGCGAGCCAATACAAAATAGTTTCGCCTTTACTATGTGGCGCAACTTTTTAAAAAAATTATCTATGCTTCCTCATTGCAATACTAGGCCCAGATAGACACTCGGACAATATTATCCCTTTCAGCTGCCTATAAAGACTACAAATGGGCACGAAAGATAACATCGTCTTGGCAATGAGCGGCTGAGGTATGAACCCCCTCCCCCCTCCCCCCCCTCTTTTTTCTTTAAAATGAACATAAAAGTAAACTTACAATATTGTCTGTGAATATGTAGTATTTCGAGATTGGTCGTATTATGATTCAGGGATTTGTGTACATGCTCCGCGCGTGGCAGGCATCTCCTGCCGAATGATGAGCTCTCAGACGTGTCCACATCACGTAAACAATCCCATATGTGAGCGATAATCCCTCGGTCAAGGGTCAGGTGACCGACCTCGAAATACCTCATTGAACTGGTGGTGAATGAAAAACTGACAAGCTATTTCACTCTAATCGCTGCGGTATTTTTTTAAAAAAACTTTTCAGCTGCCAGGTTTAGAATCGCAGGAATGAAAAGACATAATTTCAACTTTTAGATGTGATCACTGAAGTGTTGGTAATACAACAACAACAACAACAACAACAACAACAACAACAACAACAACAACAACAACAACAACAACAACAACAACAA
>JBCAUA010667097.1:0-30662 GCA_038406235.1 Peronia verruculata
TGTAGATTTATGTGTACGACCGTTCATTTAAACTCGATTTACTCGGAATTCCGCTCATTGCTGAGTGGTCCCCCTTTCCCTCTTTGAACTGCAATATCTCTGGTTAGAATAGAGTTAGCTCAAAACTTTTTTCACTACCTGAAAGGGTATGAAATAAGCTTTTACATGATACCAAAAACTCCAAATGATGAAAAATCGACATACATCTCATTTCGACTGGCCGCGAGACATATATTATATGCATACATTCCCCTTCATTGCCTGATTACATTGAAATGTGAGTGCAGATCGTTTTAAAATTAAATCGTATTAAATATTAAATGAATAACATATTAAACACTTTTCTTGCTGAGCTCTAGCAGATGCAGTCCACTTTTATGTTGTGCCTAAGCCCTCAATTCAATATTTCTGCATGATGTGTATCCTGCTCTCATTGTACTGTCAGCACGGCAATAATTTTGATACCTGATTATTGTACACGCCGTTATCATTAGAGCCCTGTTTTGTGGGTTGAATGACCCATCTAAACTGTTTTGCACTCTAAGTATGTGTTACGGAATGGATAATTTCACTTTAAAAGCATTTTTTCCACAAAGCAGTGAAAAGTCAATAGATTTGTTCCAACCATACCAACAACTGGAAACCCTCATCCACTTCTAGCAGGAGGTTCAAACACTCAAACTGGTCACTGCCACTGACATAGAAATAACAAAAACAACACATGGGCCGGTGACAACTGTTGTTGGATCTCATTGTGGAGTGGTAACAAAAACCATATAAGTAAGTAAGTACTATATTTTTAACAGGAGGTACAAACACTCCACCAGGGATTTTTCCAGGTTTCTGCCTAGTCCAATATGAACTACTAAAGCTATGAATAATTGAAAAAATTACTAATTTATGATCAATTATGATTATTTGATGGCAAACTGGCAGTTTTTAGGAGTTAATTTAATGAAATGCAGCAACGTGCAGGATCTGTCAAGTATAAATGTGTCCTTACTGCAGTCTGTTGGTTCATCTGAAGCATCTGGGCAATCAGGTGTTCCATCACACACCCAGCTCTTCGGCAGACAGATGGAGTTAGTACACGTGTGTTGCTGAGGATCACAGGTATATGCTGGGGGAAAGAAACAAACCAGAATTTTCAAACACTTTAGAAATCCCATTCATGACACAAGTCAAATTTTTAAATATTCATGCTTTAATCATGTGTTCATGTGTGAAAAGAATTCTAGACAAACAATTTATATCTTTCACGCATATCACTGGACTCTTGATTGAGGGTACTCTTTTTCCAAGGTGGGATTGGCAGACACTGACATACAGAAAACCCTCTTGCAAGAACGACTGTAATGAAAATGTTCATCTCAGCTTCAGCTGTTCAGGATTTTCAAAAATAAATTGAAGTGTCTTTTTGATGTTCCTCACAATCAAAATATCATCAGCAAGCATGGCATGCATATATATGCATTTATTTCTAAAAGTTTCTAAAAAAGTGTTTCCAAGCTTACTGACTCTATGTCCATCTTACTCTATGTGTATAAAACATAACATCCTTTATGAAATTCCCTTTTTCTTCAGCTGTCTAAAACATTGGCTGAACATGAATTCTATGCATTTTTTTGTTTCATAAGTGACAAAATATATAAATTAATGGCAGCTAGCAGTCAGCAGAAAATCAAAGCAACAACTGTTTTCAGGATTTCCATAAAAAACAAGACTAAAGTAATTTAACAGATAGCTCTTCTCTTTATTTCAGCTGTATCTTTGCAATGGTGTGTCGGACACCTTTGTTCTCATCTGCAGTGTATTTAATGATAAAAAGCATTATCTTTATGAAACAATATAATATAATATCTCTTTTATTTCACAAGCAAATGGGTTCCATGGAAACATTTCATCAGTAGCAAATTACCATGTTTACAGCTTGCGATGATGGCAAATCAATAAAAAGATAAATGTACTCCCATGCCTATCCCCGTCAATTACATGTATACTGGGAATGAAATGAAGCACAGTTCTCTACTTCCCCCAATCACAACATGACAATCAGCAATAACTGATGGAGTAGGCGGAAAGGACGAAGGAAACAGCTGGGATGATTTTATTATTTCTTATCTCCATCTGAAGACTGAGTAACAGGTTTCATGTGGGTGAAGTGACTGTCCAGTCTCCCTCATCCTTGTAATTAATTTTCATTGGTTTTTTTTTTTGTTTTTTTCATTTTCCATATTGTATAGATATCATGAAGTTACTTTCTTCAGTGAATGGATGATATCAACTAAAGAAAGACATGACTGCAGAAGTTCACTTCACAATTGTCTCACTAATAATGGCTCTTCTTGTTATAACACAAAAGACTATACAGAATAGATCTAGGTAGGGCCTATAGATTTCTACCCTACTTAAGTTTAACTAAAATATTTCGTCTACGCACTTGCTTGAATAGGCCTAGATCAATCAACATCTGCGAACACTGATTCAGCGTTTGGGGTTATGCTTTCTCTTTTCAGCACAACTTCACGCATCATTTCGATCTAACTCTAGATTTAGCACATTTAAACGTCGCGGCGTGAACTCACTAGATCTAGATCTAGGCCTACCGCAACGAACTTGATCGGCTGTTCTCTATTGTCAGAGCCGACCAATGTGACCCTGTTAATATTAGGCAAGTGTCCTTCGAGGTCACGTTCGGCTTCGTGTAATGACTTTACACATAAACAGCTGCGATCAGATCGTTCATGTTATGGAAAGTATTTGGATTTCATGCCCCCAAAATGACATATGAACCTTCTTGGCTACTACCTGCTGTTACGTAGAATCCTGACAAGAATAAAATCCACAGTGACACTGATAAGTTTAGCGTGGGTGCCATGACAACAAGTTTAACTCAGCGCATGTAGCGCTACGGTTCGTCTGCTGAATGAACACTACACACAGCACGGGTACACAGCAGCACAGCGCTCATCTAACCACACCTCTGCTCGGCACACGCGGTTTTATCGAGTGGCCTACGCATACCCGGAACTCACACATTCATTCAATCATCGACCTGGAAATACAACATCCTTGTTGTAGCGCGCGTGTTTATAGAGCTGTCTTTGTTGGATATGATACAATCTGCACGCTTACACAATGACAGTTTTGTTTCACTCCGCGCAGGAGGCTGATCTCCGTATGTTCTCGCGTGCGTGTGATTGCCCGATCAACAAGAATCTACACCGCATGCAATACAACAGTTACAAGTTGAAAATATAATTATACAGGCCCATAATTGCATAATTTAAAGAAAAAAGGCCGCCTTATGCAGGCACAAACAGCGAAGTGGTTTGGGGTTGTTTGGCTAAGTGGGGAATGGGCGGGGCTAGACTTGCGAGTCGTTAGGCCTACTGCACTCAAGCTTTGAATGCATGGTTGTTGAACTGAAGTAAATTCATGCATCATAATAAACACAATGTTCATTTTTTAAATATCTTTTTACTTACAACACAACAAAGAGCTGGAAAAAACAAAACAAAAACGTGTGGGGCGAACAGGAGAATTTTACACGCATAGGGGAAGCGCAGCAGTTGATTGAAAAGTTGGGGGGAGGGGGGGGGGATTGAGAGCGCGCTGAAAATGAAAAGGATAATGCAAAACTTGCTTTGCCAAAGATGGACAGGCCTACAGTGTATAGGCTACGGATGTTTGAGAAGCGTGTGTGGTGGTGGTTGGGGGGGGGGGGGGTTTGACGTGGAAAAAGGGAGAGAGGAGGAGAAGGTATCAAACCTTTCCACTGCCTCATTTGTCTCGATAACTTCCAAATGCGTCTTTGGCTGTTCCATAGACAACGTTTGTTCGTAGAAACCGTGCTGATACAAGAACGGGCTTTCTTTAGCCGCAACATTAAAAATAGCCCACTGTGTAAACCCACACTGTACGGCGTATCGGTAGAAGAAACCTGCGTTGCTTTGGTTTAAGAACAAACTAAAAATCATAGCCTCCTAGGAGGCTGAAAGGCAAAGAGAAAGAATCAAGGCCATTTTGATGAAACTGATTGATGCGGGAGGGGGGGGGGGGGGTGTGATGAAACTGTGATTCGCTTCGCCGCATAATGCACTGGTTCGTGGAACCGCTGAGTTTCTTCGTCTTGGCTAACGTGTACAACTTAGTTATAAGGCTCTAACTCTGGTATCCCACTTGAGTTATTACAAGTAACCCCTTTCAAGCCTGACCGACAGGTCAGAAATACTGTTACGACTGATCTTGAACGAAATGAAGAAGACAAGTGGGTTACTATTTGTATTTGTATTATTATTATTATCATTATGATTCGTCTACCCAGATCTTGGTTTCATTCTCTCTCTTGCTAAAATTACTTGTGTCCATAAATGTCATTGGAACATGGAATTCCTCATGGTGCATTAGCTGAGATGAACTGCCATGTGATTCAGTATTTTTTAAAATGATCAAGGGCGAATCTATGGGTCTCAAATTTCAAGAACAGAGAAGGTCATGGAATTTTCCTTGACTATTACATAGTAAATCTCTCTCTCTCTTTCCACAGTTCCACAAAATATACCCCCCCCCCCAAAAAAAAAGACAAGAAACAAAACATGTACAACATCAACAGCAACTGACACTAAACACTTCAATACGAACTCAGAAACATATCAAGCAAATGTCAATCCATCTGTATATATTCATCTGTCCATCCAAATGTCCATCCGTCCATCCATCCATCCACCCATCATTTACCCATGCAGGGTTAAAGTTTCTCAAAAATCAACAGTACTGACTTGACTGAAATAATAATATTTAGGTCTTCATTGATATGAATATGAGTTATACCTTTTACATACTCAAACCAACCATGTCCTACTGGTTCTAGAGAGCTGAAACTTGTTCTCAAAGTACACTCCATTAGCATTAATGCACTACTTCATCTTCCTAAACCAAGAGACCAAGAAATGGCAATGATACCTCGATTATTTTACTGAATATAGAAAGTGTTTTATTGTTGCCACTGAATCAGTTTCCTCTCATTTGATCTTTTACTAACAAAAAAAAAAAAATCACAAGGAGCTAGGTCTGGTGAGTAAGGAGTGTGCGAGAGATTTTCATATTTTCCCTTTCCAAATACTCCACTTATAAGTACTTTGCGCTATCGTGGTACAACTTAAGCCCTTGAATGCTTGTCCTTGGATGCTTTTATGCTGAAAGGCCTTTGGTAAACAGTTATTGATATACGAGGGATGTCCGAAAAGAAACCGGAAAAGGGTGATAACTCAAAAAGTTTGAATCGGATTGATTTGAAACTCACACAGGTTGAAGTGTCTTTCTTCCTCTACTTTTCTACGTAATCTCCATAAAGATCAATGCATTTTCCCAGCGGGACAGCAGCGAATAGATACCCACTCAAAAGAAATCAACATCAAGATTTGCAAACCAATTCTTCAATTCACCGACGAGGTCATCTTCTGTCTCGAAAGCCATGCCCCCCAAATGGCGCTTCAAGGGTCCAAACAAGTCAAATTCATGGACTATTTCATAAACCGTACTCTTTGGAACTCCGAGTTTCAAGGCAATCTCCCGTATCTTCATCCTCCTGTCATGCTTGATGAGCTCGTCAACACGAGTTGCGGTCTTCTCATAGGTCGATGTTTTGGGGCGACCAGCGTTTGGTTCATCATCTAGACTTGTTCGGCTTTCTCCAAACCAAGTAGAACATTGATAGACTTGACATTTTGACATGGCACCCTCACCATATGTTTCCGCTATTTGTTTGTGAATTTCAGAAGGTTTTGTTCCTTTGGAAAAAAAAACAAAAAAACGTACAACAGCTCTGACCTCCAACTTTTACCAGTCTTTGATGGGGGTAGCCATCTTGGAATCAGTAGTGTTCAATAGTGCGTTCATCAATGGTGCTGACACTTTGCACCATGAAAGATAATTCATTGTACTGGAGTTTCCCATTAACAGAATGAAAAACATTTGGATTGTTCAAAAGTTATGCTCCTTTTCCGGTTTCTTTTTGGACGTCCCTCGTATCATAGAACAGCAACAGTCTTTTGTTCTTCAACAGGAATAGTTTAAAGATGGCTGCATTAAAAAAAAAAAAAAATGCTACCTTGATTTTACCAGTGCTCTGAGATTGTTTAAATTTCACAGGTGGAGCATCTCCAGCACCCAACCAACATCTGCTTTGCCACCTGCTTTCAGGATTGTTATGGTGCACCCATGTCTCATCTCCAGTTATGACTTTAAACACAGATTTTGAACAGCTTCCATCATATTCTCTAAGCATGTTTTGAAAAACTCAATCCCAACCTTTTCTCAGTAACATATGGTGTTCATACTGGGAACAGACCCTCCTAAGCCATGAAAGTGTTCATGAAATATTTCATAGGACAGCAGAAGATGAAAAACCCAAGTTCTCATGTAGACTATTTCCTCATATGTTATTCTCCTATCTCTACACCAACTTTCGCACAGCTGTGGGTTTTCAAAGGTAGTTACAAAGACAGGTCTACTTTGGTGGTCTTTCTGCCAATGAAACTTCCTGATACCATTTGTAAATACATGATTTGGAAGGTGACGACTTTCTAAATCTTCTGTTAGCTGATCCAGATATGCCATTGTCGTTAAACTCCTTTGATAGTCCTGCAAAATCACTGCTCAAAAATCGCGCCTGGCTCCATTTTGATATTCGAAGATGGCATTACCTCAGTCACAGAATATGTTATTCTAGTGGAAAAATTATGAAAAAAATTTCCTGATCTTATAAAGCATTTATGCATAACTCTGCTAAATTTAAAGCCAATAGAGCCAGTGGAAATAGGTTAGCCCAAGCACATGGAAGGTATGCCTTGTATTTGGCTTTAAAACAATTTTCTCCTGAATTTTACTGAGACTGTGGGGATTATATTGGATTAAATATTTACTGTTTAAACAAGGAAGGTAAACTGATAGCAGTAATATAACAAAAAAGAACAACAGACTCTCAGCTGTGGTGAACAATGAATGATACTGTGCTCTGTTCAAAGTGACACACACATAAGTACTTTGAATAAATTGGTACTTACTGCAGTTTTCTTCATCAGAGCCGTCAGCACAGTCCACCTCTCTGTCACATCTCCACTGCGGTAGGATACAGTTACCATTCCTGCACATAAACGCATTCTCAGCACAGGTTCCCGATTCTGTGGAGAAGTCAATATTACCTCTCCCATCATCTCTTTCAAAATTTGATCATTTCTGTCACCAACCCAAATACATGTCACCACCCATCCCACCAACAGACGCATGTAAAGTTTATTCTTCTTTTGCTTAATCTGAGACCATCCTCTGTATGCAGAGTGAGAATTATACCCTCACAAAGCAGAGTACTGATAGCTCTAACTCGTTCTCATGAACTTATGTATCGTCATAGAAACTCTTTTATGTAAGTGTATTGACAACTTCTCACATTTATTTCGATCCCACCCAGAGTTGTATGTAATGATACGATGCTTTATGAGAAAGGCACCAGTGTGTATGTCAAACATCTGAAAAAGCAACAGGACCACTGTAAATGAATAATTCTGTCTTCAGAATTTTCCTACATAATCTGGGATCTTCCCAGAATTTGTCCAAGTCACTTACACTTGAACAGCTAACTGTATCTCTATCAATAATAATCCAGCTTTGAAAATCGTGCCCCTTATTATAATCTCAAAATAACTTATACATGAAAAATCCACAGTATTTTTAAAACTACTTAATGCTCTAAAAAATCTCTCCCTCTCGATCATAACACTAAATTGGTATTTCCATCTGTCTGTCCATCCACATATCCATGCATCTGGTACTCTTCCATCCATCCATTCATCTGTCCATCCATCCATCAATCAATCCATCCATCCACCCACCCATCTATCCATCCATCCATCCACCCACCCACCCATTCATCAACCCATCTATCCATCCATCCATCCATCCATACAGATACAGACATATTTGTGACAATAACTCTCTGTCCCTTCTCTGCATGTATTTCCCACCTTCCCCTCTGAGGGTTATGATGCCACACTTGACCGTTCCTTTTCCCCATACATTTAGCAAACCTCTCTTCCTCCCTGTGTCGCCAGCCTGTGTTTCTCCTTACCTATAGCTCCACAGTTGACTTCATCGTTGTTGTCCCAGCAGTCGTTTGTGCCGTCACAGATCCAGCCTGGGAAGATACACATGGAGGTGGTGTTACACGACACCAGACCCATCTGTTGGTTGCCATTATCCAGGCTATCACAGGTGGTATCTGTGCGGAGAGAACAGAAAAAAGTAAAGAGAGTTAGATAAAAGATAAAACATGTTTATTGCACGTCTAAACATAGGCCAATCTTATACTAGCTAGTACTAGCCTATATATTGTTTGGCTTAGGGGAAAAAGAAGGGGGGGGGGGAGAAAGGGGGAGGCTTCTAGTAGCCTACATAAGCACTACCTTTACTTTCTTAGAAAAGCCAACCTTATGCTACTAGTATAGCCTTTACTAAATCTTTCTTACACAAAATTTTTTTCTTGAGTCTACCTTATTCTAGCAATATTTGTGACATTTCAGGCCAAGTTCAGTTGTGCAAGAATGTATGCTAGAAGCAAACTATGTCTCATCAACTGTGAAACAAATTTCATTACAAAGCTTATAATTATGTTCATCTTCAGCTCTGTTTATCTTTCACATTGACGACGGAAGAATACGTACTACAACCAATCTCATCTGAGAAATCTGGACAGTCAATGTCAAGGTCACAGCGGTACTTGTCCAAGATGCACATGCCGTCATTGCAACGGAACTCATTGCTCTCACAGGGGCAGAGAACTTCGTCTGAACCATCAACACAGTCGTTCTGGTGGTTACAAACACTGGATGCTGGGATACATCGGTTGCTGCTCTCACACTGGAACCAATTCACTGGGCACCTTCGAGTAGCTAAAAGAGATGGACCATGAAAAGAAAATTGTTGCCAATTATTTGCAACTGCACGTCAATATCTTTCACTGGCAGAACGTCAAAAGAAAAAAAATGAATGAACTATTATGATATTTTATATCAATTAATTATCAACATAAGCTTGATGTTTGGTATGATAGGAAAGTCCTTTTTGATATCGGAAAGTTGATATTTTGATATTGAAAGTTAGTACTTTCATAGTGGAAAGTTGATATTTTGATATTGAAAGTTAGTACTTTCATAGTGGAAAGGTGATATTTTGATACTGAAAGTTAGTACTTTCATAGTGGAAAGGTGGTATTTTGATACAGACACTAGACAGTTGGTATTCTCATACTAGAAAGTTGACGTTTTGATACCACATTAAGTAGTGGCAGGTGACGACGGCAAAGGAAAAGACAACATCAGAGAAAGGACAAGGATGAGATTTGCTGATTCTCAAAGAGCTGTAGAGGACAATCTTAAACGGTATCCTTACGACATTAGGAGAAGTTGCAAGATAGGTGAACTGAAGGGATGAAGATAGACAAAGTGTATACTGTCAGGTGAACTGGTTGGATTGGTAGGTGACAGCTTATCTTTTGCTTTAATCACACAAACAGAGTTTTAAGCAAAAACAACTTGTAGCACTATAGTTTATGAACACTGAGAAACTGGTCGGTCAATTTACTATACGGAAGAAGCAAAGAAATATACATGTATAACCCTATCTGAACATTATGTAGTTTACCTACTGAGAACATATTTTGGAAAATAATCATCAGATACACAAGCAGCTTTCTTCCAATCTCAGTCTCAAAGGTTACCAACTTAACTTGCCAAAATACTGGAATAAAGATAATCAAACTTTCTGTATTAAATTCCGAAGTGAAATGAACTTCAAGCAAACATATTGAAACACTGGATCACCTACATGAACGTTTCTGTTCATTAAAATTAAAAACTGAAGTAATTACCAAAGAGACTTAGTCACACTGATCTTTAAACCTACTGTAAATAAGATGGCCAAGCTTACATTATTAACAAATGAAACTTAATTAGCAAACAGATGAACTTACTGCAATAGAGCTGAGACTCGTCACTAGCATCTGGACAGTCTGATACACCGTTGCATGTCTTGTCAAAAGAGATGCACATTTGCTTGTCTTCACAGATGAAATCTTGCACTTTACAGTCCTGAACCGTTTCCACTGGAGAGAAAACCAAGATCGTATATCACTTTCTATCAATATTGTTTTCAATCCTGACATAATGTTGAACGTAGATTTCTTTCCTTTTAAACTATCTGCTATAAAAAATGAAGTAATTGAGATGCCATTCCAAGATTTCTAAAAACGAGGAAATCCAAAGCAGGTAATAGATTTGTAGATATTTACTTTTGGCCTTTAACCAAGTAAACCATAAAGTAAT
Organism: Peronia verruculata; assembly: GCA_038406235.1. Lineage (NCBI taxonomy): Eukaryota > Metazoa > Mollusca > Gastropoda > Systellommatophora > Onchidiidae > Peronia > Peronia verruculata. The sequence goes on from JBCAUA010667097.1 coordinate 10,380, forward strand.
AATGAAAAAGAAAAAAAAGAAAAAAAGAAAAAACAAAGAATCAAAATACATGTATAAACAAAATAAATATATACTTAAACAAAAGGGAAATGATCAAAGAATAAAAACCAAAATAAAATTTAAATATACAACATCCCAGTTTTTAAATTCAGGGAGGAACACAGCTTGTCTCTTTCTGGTTAAAGATCATTTACTTACAGACACATTTTTTGGCTCCGATCAACTTCTTTCCTTCACCACAGCGACAATGAGCATCACCTTTCTCATCTACCAAGCAGATCTCCTCACACCCATAGGCTTTTTCATAGCAGGGATTCAAGGTACCTGAGGAAACAAAGTTGCACAATGTCTTTCTTTGTTCTGTCAGAAAAAGTGAAGATTTATTCATCAAGTCGTCGATATGAAATTGTTCTGAACAAACTTTAGTTTTGTTGTTTGTTTTTACATTAAATATAAAATTCATGTACATAATTCACATATGTGAAGTTTTTGCCGTCTAAGATTGTTTTCCTTTCACTACCAGGCATAAAGAGTGTCATTGGGAGTAAAAAAAAAAAAAAAACTATATTCAGAAAGGTCTTCTTTAATAGTAATGGCTTCAAAATCACTTTCTCAGGTCATATTTTTTAAATTACATTTCTGTGGGATGGAAACTGACAACAGAGCATGTAGTTCTCCCCCCTCTTCTTTCCCACGATACTAAAGATATGTCTTGTCACCAGCTGGACTAGAACAGAGAAATCAAGGGTTGAATTTGATGAACCTGATATGATATTGATGTTTTTATACTGTAGAAACTGAAAGAATTTTTATCTTCAATAAAAAATATTGTCCTTATGGAAAGATTATAGATATATCATTGTGAGGTAAACATTTATATTTCTGTACTTAATGGTTGATTTTTAGCGGATTATTCTCCTCATTTTAACCAGAACTGAGATCAATTTGCAGCATCTCTGGCTACAGTCAAGCTGACAAATCTTTTTCCAGCACATGAAGAGTGTATGAATTAAGCGTTTACTTGACAGTTCCCTCAATTTGATGGAAAACTGACATATAACTCATTTTGATAGGCTGTGAGACATATATGTGAGTGTATGGAAAACAAAAATGATAAAAATGAGGATTGTGAGGGTCCTGAGGAGCACACGCACATGCATGATATGAAACAACAAGTACTTACAGTCATCTGTGTCTTCAGCGACTGCAATGATGCCCATAGGTTGGCGGTTGATATTCTGCTTTAGCATGGTGAGCTCAGAACCGTCATACTTATTGACACGTACGACAGCTCGTAACATCCAGTCCGTCCAGAAGAGGAAGTCCCCGTAAACAGCCAGGCCAAAACAATGCTGGGGGACAGTAGTCACGATGACCTACAAAGTCAAAAGAAAGCAGAAATAATAAACTTGTTCTAAATGTTCAAGTCTGGTAAATGCCACATGAAAACAAAAAAAAATGAAGATAACAAACTTTAAATATAATATTTCAAATTATTTTCCACATTTATCCATGTCACACACTAGATCCACATGTGCACTCCAGAAGTATGAAATTTTAGTTCAAATAAATTGTTGCTGAGCTTTGGAAGAACAAATGGATTAATTGTAAATGTTTAAAAAACCAAGTATCCGTTTATGTGAACACTGCCAAAATCAACTCATATAATTTGATCCATGTATAAGCTGAACATATGCTACCAAATGGTAGAATCGCATATGAGAAAGGCAACAAATTCCTTACTCTTTCCCAAGTTTATGGAGACATTGTAAAACATACCAAAAGGTGTCATTCATTTCATTTTTCGACCAGCATCTCGTGCAAATGTTTTAAAAAAATTATATGAATTTTTTTCAGAATTAACAAAACAGCTTTCCATAATATTTACTGATAGAGAAAAACATGGTTTGAGATTTGAAAGATAAGTGCTTGATGAGAAAAATCTCATTTCAAATAGTTAAAATGCAGAATAACATTTTCGAGATTCAAGAAATCAAATGTGGCAAAACAAAAAACTAATAGATATTTACAAAATTTTTAAAATAAACAACAAGAACTTCCAATCTGAGGGTTCAAAGGGGTAACAATGTGGAATGTTTCAAAGATCTAAAATTAAAGGAATGTTCAGAGAACAAAGAATTAAGGTGTAAAACAAAATCTTTTAAGTGCAAATAAAGCTGAAATACAAGAGACAATAGAAGACCAGAATAACGTCACCACTCACAATTCTGTTAGTGCCATCAAAGTCACATCTTTCAATCTTGTCCAGCCGAGCATCTGACCAGTATAACTTCTGTGCCTTGTGGTCAATGGCCAAACCATTGGGTGTCCGAATCCTATCTGTGATAATGGACTCAGTTCCATTCCTTTTCCCATGGCTATCGAAAACAGCAGTCTGAATAGATGGTCTCCGGTCACTCCAGTTGGTCCAAAATACCCGTCTGAGGACACAAAGAAAAGAAAATGAGACAACATTTATTACTGTCAATTTCTAATGAATGATCGTCTTATATAATAACACAGGATTTACAACGAATCTAACATATTTGCTATAAAGTTGTTTTTTTTTTTCACATTTGAATGGAGTTTTTAATGGGAAGCCAAAAACAGTGGAAAGTGGCCTTAGATAAAACATTATAAATTATATTACCAATGTCAAAGTAGTTTTGGATGAGCAGTTTGGATCTGCATGTTTGTAGACAAAATAGAAAGATATAACTGAGTATCTAAATTTCATTACCAACAAAAATAAAGGGCCATATTGTCAAACTGGATACTGGCTTCACCCGAGTCTGGCGAGAGTTAGTGCTCTGATATATCTGACGCATCACAGCAAAAGAGTTAATATCCCACACATTAAACACTATTTTATTTCAGTTTCCACATCATCAACTGCAATCAAGAACAAAGCAGTGCTTGAGAAAATTGCGTCTAAGTTCGTTTGAAAGAAATGGTTATTAACTGTAAGTTTCCTTCAGTCTAATGTGTTGTTATAGAACTCTGAATTCCAATTTTCCACGAACAGACTTATGAGAAGTCAATGAAGAAAAAGTTGGAGTGTATTCTGTGTGGCTGAAAGAAAAAAATTAACAGCAAATTTTCTGTTCCAGGATATTTATGTTCAGAATTTACACCACTGATCTCATGCTCAGTCAAATCTGATTTCCTCAAAAAAATCTCCCTTTGCTTTCAGACTCAGATTCATCTAACTGTGTGACATTCAATACAACAAAACAATGTTTTTAACATTTAAAACATTTTTAATTTTATGACCAACTTGGAAACTCACCCAATACATGCACTGACCACTATGTCACGTGGATGGTCATAATGTTCTAACTGCACAAAGATCGTTGATTTCTGTGGACCCTGGTCAGAGAACTTGATGCGGTTGATGGTGCTGTTAGAATAGCTAGTCCAGTACAGATGCCGACCAATGGGATCATAGGCCAGGCCTTCCGCAGAGCCAGCACCTGGTAGAAAGCAAAAAAGAAAAAATATTGATGGTGAAAAAGGACTTTTGGTCAGATAATGAAACTTATAGATATGACACCATCTTCACTCTCATCAAATCATACAACTGTCATAAACTTGCTGACAGAGACTGTTATGATGTCAACAGGCAAGTGACTGTATATATATGACCATAAAAAAAAAAGAGAAATATACAAAATTAGATATCTGAAGCTGACAACATCTCAAGAGTGCCAGGTACTGAAACTTAGTTCTTTGTTAAACAACATCATCTTTGTCTGTCATTATCATCATTATCAACCACTTCATCAGCTCTCCAGATATGCCTGGATTTATCATGTCATCTGTGAAAAAGTTGTGTTTCATTTTTCTTTTTCATCTTTCATGCCTCTCAGGTAGGGTTTGATTCTCTCAAATGTTTTCCTTGACCTCTTCTGGCTGTTGTCAGACCCTCTTTTCTTTTGCCATATTGCTTTTTTTTTTCCTGTAGTATATTGATTGCCTGGTCTTTGGGTCTTCTGATATCTTGATTTCTTCTTCTAAATCTTTCCAAGAACATCTTCACAACTGCTCATGCATTTCATGGCATAACATTGCAAAAAAGCTTAACTCACTGAAGACTGAGTGTTTTTTGAGTTTGGATACACTAAAGACTGGCATCTTCAGAGGAATTTCAAAAAATTAACACACATACTTTTCATAGTCCCACATCAACCATTTTACAACATAGAGCAGTACTAGATCACCATGTTCTGATACAGAAAACAGAAATGGATTATGTCATATAGTTATTCTTTAATGATTTTTTAAAGATGAATCAAATCTCGGATTTTCCAAGAATTTGGGGAAAATGTTGGAAAATGTAGATCTAGCTGAGTTGTCTATGCAGAAGAAATTTTTCTGGATGTAGAAGCATTAGATATAGACAAGGAAGATGCTGGTGCTTTGCTTTTACCCGTCCTAGTACTACATCCATAATCACTCCCATTTTCCTTCCCTACTTTCACTTTGAAGTGACTTTCCTTGACAGATTTCTGCCAAACTCGGTGTGAAATGAAACAAATGGTGACTCTACGATAAGAGATGGTTCCCGCGGCATTTGTGGGAAACGGGTTGGTGCGAAAAAATTATAAAATCGATCCCGCAAGGGTTGCGGGAAACATCTCAATTGACCACTAGATTGTCCCGCATATGTTGCGGAAACTGTCGTCAGTGAGCTAAAATGGGGGGGGTTTAAGGCTAATCAAGCTGAGAAATGTTCCTTGAGTCTGCCCTGTTCTAATACTGCAAGAGAATTTTTTGAATGTGTACTACAGTATATCTTGAACCTCATCAACTGTAAATGGAATTTTCCTTTGTGAACAAATAAAGTTTATCTCATCTTATCTTATTTTATCCTATTCTAATCCTTCAGGACCCAGTAGCTCATTTCCACTTCATGTGGAAATCTAAAGAACAATCACAACTGCTCTGAAGGTGTATTTCTCTGCATCCAACTCACACATCAAGCAATGTTTCAACATTGATTATACTTTACTGGCAAATAATATACATGTATAAGCTATTTTTTTGTATAGTGGCAAAGTTCACTTTTCATTCATCCAATCTAGTCATAACCTTCTTTGGCTCTTAAATAAAAATACTGCATATCGTACAAAACTTAGATCAGGGATTAAAAGAGGTCACATGGAATCCAGTAATGATTAAGCTAAAAGTTAGGGGTTTAGCATTAAAACAGTCGAATACACATTTTTCACTTGATATTCCAATAACTAAGAAACAAGATTCTTAAATATTACCTGATAAAACGACTTGGAATCCAGTGCCATTAAAGAAAACAGATTGAATGTTGCCTTGTTGAATATCAGTGAAAAATATCTTTTGGTTAGCATAGTCGAAGGCTAAACCAATAACATTTTTGGTCAAAATATCATCATGTATGGGTGGTCGAGGGGCATTCTGGTCTGTGGTATTGTACAGCTGTAAACTTTTCAGAGTGGTCACCTCTGAGTACAGCAAGAAGGCATTGTGGTCTGGGGAAAGAAAATATGACTTAAATCAGAAAAAAATGATAAATTGTGCTCATCTGTTAATATGAGAACACCATTATCAACATTTGCTGACAAAATGGTGCTAAAGCCAAATTTTGGTACAAAATATATTGCTTCTCAACTTGGTTCACAAACAATTTATGACTAATCTATTTCAGTAACCACTTCACTGCTAACAACAGTGCAAGGTATATCCAAAAAGTGGTCTTTCATGTGCGGAAAAATGAATGTTGTATGTCCATACTCTGCCAATCACTATCCGTCTTCTTTTCTCTTTTGATCCATTGTTCTGACCTTTGACCAGTATTCTGCACCCATAAATGGAATGTCTTGACAAATACTGCATGCTGATGATTAAACAGATGACCTAGTGATGAAAGCCCAAATCAGGCAGATAATCAGCTTGATTTATGTTTAAATAGTAACACTGACTAATACTTGATGTTTCAGATTGCCCATGAGAAAGTAAAGGTGCTGGTTGGTTTATGCACAGCTGACTGGTTGAGTGAGGGTGGGGGATGGCATGGATGGAGATGGACAGACTGATTGTATTGCTGATGCTTATCACAGACCTGCAAAACTGGCATAAGGGTGAATTGATTAAGTTTGAACATAATCAACCCTCGAAGAATCAGGGAGCTTCTTTGGTCAAAGACTTGATTACTATACTTTGCACTGGAATTCCTCTTCAAACTGCATATCAATGTTGTACCACGGTAGTCAATTACATATTGACTTGAGCTAAGAATGTCTTTTCTTTAGCCTAAATGCAATGTATTATGGAAACTTGAAACTCCAGGAACTTTCATAGACACTTTTAGGGTTAATATCCACTAAAATCTACCACTGTCGTAAAAAGACTGTATTAACTCTTTCATTCCCATCTGCCAAAACCCATACATATACTGGTTTGATAATGAAATGAAAAAAAACCCAAACATTTGGCATTTGCAGCTCTGTATTTGTGCTTAAAATATGAAAAGAATTGCCTTTACACTGGTTCATAGTGTTTTTTTTTTAAAGTCACATGCAGTTGTTTCTAACTTCCTGTACAATAAAAACACTGCCCGGCATCAAAATTTCTAGTCCCAATTCAAGTGCAGTGTTTTGCCAGCAAATGATGGAACAAAATAGTAAATTTTATGTTAAACAACAGAATGGTACGTTACCATCTTTTATTACTGTGAATGACATAATGTTGTCATACTTATTGAGACTATTCAATATTATCATCCATTCTATCATGGCCAAATAATGGACAGATGGATGGATGGATGGATGGATGGATGGATAGCTAGATGGACAGGGTAACTGCAGAGGAAGAACATGATTTTGTGAGCAAAATTAGCACAGTCACAATGCAAGAATGAGAAATCACTTAGGGAAAAGTGATGGGGGTTGCTGAATGTTCAGCTAGTGGGCATACCAGTTTTCCTTTTTGTTTTTCAAAAATGAAAATTAATTAAAAATAAATAAAAGTAAACAAAACCAAAACAAACATCACATCACAACAATTATAGGCCAATAAATGAAAGTTCAATTAATAAAGAGAGGAAGAAAGAAAATATGATTATCCCAAGGTAATAGTCCAAAAAAATTAGCTAAAAAATTAGCTCTATGATCAAAATATTTCCCAAAGAGGAGATATTTCTCTCTTGAAATGAAAAAAAAAAAATGTTTCTAATTTAATCTTTTTGTGTCACTTATATGTCTTGTGCGCAGTGCAAATGATCTGGAAGTTGATCGGGGAGATTTCAAGTTACGGCCGTTTGTAACTGTTTTCCAACTGAGATACAAAATTTTTTTATTTGTTTTCCACAAAATGAAAATTCAGTCTTTTCTATCCTGAAAAGAAAAGTTTGGTATCTGAGTTGGAAAGCAGTTAAGAACAGCCATAACTTGTGATCGCCTGTAGCGACTTGCAACTCATTTGCTCTAGGAGCAAAAAATTTATAGCATTTGCTCCAGCAGGGAAGTTACAAGTTTTTACCATGCAAGAGCAATACCAAATATTGGCACCTCACCTGTGCAAGACTTTCCGTCAGGTGAGAGTTTCCCATGTGAGCAAGCACATGTCACACTATCATTGCCACGGTAGAGGCACAGCTCCTCACAGCCACCGTTGTTGTTGCTGCATGGGTTTTTACCTGCATCAGTTAGACATCAGGATAACATCAAGAAGACACAACTACATTAATGAATTCTCATCTTTGACTACTGCTTGCTAACAACTTAGATAAAATGTTAAAATATTATGCACATTGTTTCTTTAGTGTTTACAAAAGTGCTCAAATCAAACGCACACCAAGACATAGGTCAAAATCACACATGTCGTTGCTTAGCATTTCAGAATCACACTGAAGTTTCTTTCTCTCATAAATTCTATTGATTTTTATCTGATCAAGAAATGTTTATAATTTTCTATTAAAACATTATTTAAATGAACTTATATTTGAGCTATTATTCAATTATTTTTCCACTGGTATCTAAGGATAATAAATTTATAATATAAATGGGACTCCTTGCGTGATAACAACAATAGCTTCAATGAAAAGAGCATCTCAAACTCTCTCAAACTCTTTCCAATGATATGCATTTATCCATAGACCTTCAAATATACAAAACTGAGCAGAAGATTCACATTTTTTAGGCAGAAATATCTTACAAGATGGTGGAAATTTATGTTTAATTCACATCATTAAAATGAAACTTGGTGAATAAAAGAAAAAAAACTATTGAGATCAATAGTTTACTGGTGAGTTAAAGAAGAAAAACTGTTGAGATCAATAGTTTACCTTTCTGCAGGGCAGCATCAAAGATCTTGATAGCTCCCAGATTAATGGCATCCCTCATCAGAACCTGAATGTTTCCACCATCTTGCTTATTGGCATATTTGATAGAGCCTTGCAAGTCAGTCCTGGATCACAAGAGAAGGAAAGCAGGTTATAGCATAGCAAATTTCAACACCACATGAAATGAGCTGGTCATCTGAAAACTTCTTATAAACTGATTCAGTGAAGTTCAAGGTATAAATGAAATGCTAATCTCATTAGAAACAATACTATTTTTTTAAATTCATTGTTGTCAATTTTGTTTCTGTCCTTTACAAGTGGGTCACATGAGACTGTATTTTATATTTTCAACTACTAGATTGACATTTCAATTCAACACCTACACGGCATCCATATCTGATTCAGCATCAAGTACCTATCACAACAATGCGACTATTTTCCTTGAAGTAGTTGGGTGTTCACATGTTCACTAGGAGAGTTAAAATATTGGCTATGTGGCTATGCTGCTTTCATATACATCAGCCTGGACAGAAATGACCACATTGATCATAAAGAAACAAACCATTAAGAATTATAAGTATGTTTTATTAAATGCAATATAACTTCTCCACAGTAAAGTCTTCTTAATATACATTTTGGCCCAGTAGATTTTCTCTTTCTAATCAATCAAACTGGACTGTCAACAAGGTTTTCTTCAGTTGATATTTTCTCAAACAGTCTTGGCAAAGTAAATGACTGCATTCCCTCTCAGCAAATAGGAAAACATGGCCAGGTCAGAGGTAGGTCATGCGGAAAGACCTTTCTCAATTTCAGGCATCATTTGCACAACACATATCCGCCCGACAAATCTTCTCCTTGTACACACTGAGATTGGATCTGTCAATGACGTTGTCACTCAGAATTGTCATTCACTGTTCACTTAACATTTTCTCAAACTATCTCAGCTGAAAAAAAATGTTCATTTTTACATCTTCCGGACTTACATATCAGCCCAGTAGATCTTCTCCTTATAAACAGTCAGACTGGAGCAGTCGGTTAGGTTGTGATTCAGTATAGTATTTCTCTGTCCATCCGGCATCACCCGCTCAATCTTGTCCAGAGCCTTGTCACACCAGTACAAGTCACCGGTCATGTGATCAATAGCCAGTCCGCTAGGTCCTTTCATGGGATTGTCCAGTGTGCTGATCACAAAGTCCTCTCTCTCTGAGCCATCCAGTCGTGCTCGAACAATTCTTGGATTGACCACGCCATTGGCAAAGTACAGGTAGCTACAAAAAAAGATCCATTTTCTCCATTGTTGATAATGTAACATGCAATAAGAATTGTGACCAAGATTATACTAAATCAGCTGTGATCTCTTCAGTCTTTTTTCATAATCTATATGCTGTTGTTGCACTTAAAAACATGAATTTTACAAAAGCCAATTTCCATTAGTGTCAAGACACGTGTCAGACGATACTGACATGACAGATCTCTACAGTCTCCTTGCAATGTGAACACTTTTAATATGATTAAATGTTTGATTTGCTTCTTCAAAAATCGATACTTTCCTTCTTCATTTGCCAGATATCATCAAACATGTTCCTCCATTCCTCTTTCTTTTCAAAAGATCGTAGGCAATAATTAACATGATATACCATTTAATAAATTCACATTTTGTAGCATAACATAAAATATTTCATACTTTGCAACCAGTTTACATAACACAGAAATTATCTCAAAGGAAAATGGGATTCAACAATGTAATCGGCATGTCTTATTATAACTAATAAATTAATAGAGTTTTCTTTTGCAAAACTTCAGTGTTAATAAACTATTAAAATTACAAATTGCTCTGAAAATTCACAATTTATACTATCACACACACAGATGTTTTTCACTGTGCAGTCAGCACAACAAGGAAAACAAACATGGAACTTTGAACATGTTAAACTGATAATAATATTATTTCTATGGCATATTTTTGACAAAATGTCCCTGGACTTTACAAACTCCGTACCCTTTGGCTGGGTTGACAACAATAGATCTCGGTTTCTCCAGGTCATTGTACAAAATCACATATCTGTGTGATCCATTCAGGGAGGTGACCTCAATCACATTGTGGCCTTGGTCAGTCCAGTAGATGTTACCTAAGGACAGATGACACATTCGGTGTGACCAACATCATCATTCTGAAACATACTGTTGGTCACTTAAGTGTTGTTGATCAGCTGAAAGTGTACAGTGTGTAAACCACTACTAGCATCTGCAGCCCTAATCTAAATATGGACACAGCCAGCCATTTTTCAAGTCTACAAGACGACAGACGGAATGCAGTTTATAACCTTTTTAGACCTGTGTTAATAAATATGCCCTCAGATTTATTGAAAATGAATGCAGGTTTCTTTCTTCAATGCAACAAAAATATAGCGATGGTAATGAACAAAACTTGCACACAAAGAGTTACAATTTAAAATCACAGTGAATGCTACTTCAAGTGATAGCTAAAGGCTAACATTTGTGCAACTCATGAGACGGCAATCTGGACACTCAAGGTGAAAGTAAAAACAATAACAAGTACAAATAAATTGTCTCCAAGGCAAGCCACTCACCAGCCATCCAATCTACAGCCAAAGATTCGGCACCAGAGATTCCATCATCTATTACCGTCTCTCGTCCAGTTAGGTCCCGCTTGATTCTTGGAATGATGCGGTTATCAGTGTCCACCCAGTAGATATGACCGCCAGCTGACCACAGAGAGAGAAAACAGAGCCATTCATTTGTCTAGTCAAGTTAACTCTGCATGTAGCATTATCCAACAGGTGGCCAAGTACATGTAAACACCAGCTGACTATAGAAATGGCATGGAAGTGATCAAATTTATATACAATAAGAAAGTAAACATTTTTGCTAAGTTTTGAACACTTCCGCATCAAGACATGAAGACTTTGGTAATGAACCCTACAAAGCACATACACTTATCTCATCAAGAAGCGATAACATTTATGAATTTCATGATGAATGTTTTGGATCTCTGCTTTGATAGCTATCTCTATCTGCTTTGATAGCAATCTCTATAAATGGCTTCTGAGAGCCTGGAGGATCAATATAATATCATGGCAGGTGTTTGCATCACCAGGAATATGCATCATGTCAGATTGCACGAATCTAAACCAAAATCTGTAGACTTCTTCTGGACATAAAGCAAATTGAAAAATCAGCCAATTTTGTTTCAAATTTATGCAATCGGACATGATGTGGACACAGGTGTTCTGAATACCTGCCCTGATACATTGATTCTCCAGTCCTCCTGATGCTGTTCCTAAGTGCATCCAACAGTCTTTACAACAAAACTGTTCACTGGGGCAACAACATCCATTAAAGTATAGTACTATCACGAGGGATATTTTCACAGGGAAGTCTTCTAGTACTTTACAAATGGATCACTGAAACACAAGAAACAAACTCTAAAGCATTGTTTACATATCCATCCACACCTCTATGAAGTATCTGAGCACACACAATTTCAGAGAAATATATTCAATCCATTGGGACTTATCAGGATGCCCTAAGGAGAACTTTTGCACTTACAAAGTAATCAAGCATTGCTGTTAAACATTAAATCTGGCAGCCTTTATCTCAAAGATGTGTTCAGAAATAACTGATGAGTTTCCTATCTGCCTGAAAGTTTTCATAACAAACATGGGGCATTACAAGAATATAATCATATTCTTGCCAGTGCAAAAGGCTTCATGAGGTTGTATAAAAAAGATTTCACATAAAAATTCATCAAAACTCTATACATAGTAACATCTATAAAGATGGCCTCAAAGATTCCCCAAGAATATTGATCAAAGTCCAACTTACATCAGTAACCTGAAAGATTTCAAATGAACACCGAGGAAAACTTTATCAACACTGTCATATACATAACTAGCACGAACAATTTCAACAGGTAACTGAAGACTCTCTCACCTGCATGGAAGTCTACAGAGGTAGCATGAGAGATCTTGGAGATAGGGGCCAAAGCTGGGGTTGGGTTGGCACTCAGTGTTAAGCCATGGATGGTTGAGCCTTGAGTGTACAGGAGGAATGCATCAATTCCTGCAAGAACACAAAAGTTCAGTTTACCCATTTATCAGTCTCTGCAAGGATGCTGAGATTCAACTGACCACACTGAAGACCATGAGATTTCCCACTGCACCAAATATACACTTAGATCTACCTTACATAAAATGTTAATTGGTAATGAGCCTTGCAAAACATGTACATTTATCCATGTAGGTGATTTCTGTTCCCTTCGTAATAATTTTGTCCTTGGTCTAGATAAACGCATATTCTACCTTAAAAATATGTAGAACCTGGTAGTGGGATATGCTATAAATTTAGATCTAACTTATACTCTTCATTGATTGATGGGCTATCATGCAAATCATCTGATCTAGATCTAGATCTAGAGCAAGACACATGGTGGATTGAATTTATAGTGATTCAACTGCATGCTCACTGATTTGCCCATAGTTTTGAGGGAATATGATAATCAAAACACATTCATGATGAATGTTTATTTCACTAGTCTGATTTACTTCCTTATTCAGTATGTATGTAGCCTTTCAATCTTATAACATTAGCTTTATCACAGCTTTATATGCCTGCCTTGTATTTGTGGGGAGAAAACCGAAAATTCTTTTGGCAAATAAAAATCTGAAATTTGAAAATTTTGCCTCGATAGTGTATTTCCACCTACTTTTCGTTCAGTTGTTTTTTAAAGATACATAACATACATAGGAACCTCCAAAATAGATCCCTCCCAACTCAAAAACTGATTATTGTTAGATTGATAAGGATTTGAGCGCCTAAAAGGCAGTCTCCTTATGCTTCCTAGGAAGCTGAGAATGTTTATGAGTGTCTTCTTTGGTCTGTCGGGGTAATAATAGATAGTAAAGCGCTTAGAGCCTGTAATTACGGGGATAGGTGCTATATGGATACTCTCTATTATTATTATTAAAAAGGTTTGACATCAGACTTCTGTACCCAAGAAGCCTGGGAAGGGTTGCGCCTGTGAAAAAAATGAAGGTTATAATCTTCTTATCATTCCCATTGCCCAATGGTAGTATCTGACATTCAAACATATGATGGAAGTTTTTTGCCGAGTGGCAGACACCTAAGCATTTGACCATGGCAACTACTTCCCAGTTTACTGCAGTCATTTGGATGACTATTATATATACATTATTTTGCCCACATAACAATGGTTATCCCATGACAAAAATATACTTTTGGCCAAAGAAGCCAAAATTATGATCACTATATGTGATTGTATAAGCTTATTTCTAGTTTTCTAACACCCTTCCTGGCATACTATAAATCCAGTTAAAATGTAGCTAGACCTGTAGTTAAAAAGCCTATGTAAAACTGGTTGATTCAAAGAAAAAAAGAAAGAATGGAAGAAAGAAAGAAAGAAAAAAAAAAGAGAGAAAGAAAGAAAAAAAGAAAAGTGTACCTATGCAAGAGCTGTCTTTTTTCTGGTATCCCACTGTGCACTCGCAGACAATGCTGTCACCAGAGGGCAGACAGAGTTGGTCACAACCATTGTTGTCTTTAGAGCAACCATTTTTGTCTGAAAATTTGAATTTGACTATGATAATTCACTTTATCAATGCTTATCACCAAGCCACTACTGCCATCTTTATCATGTTTTTCCGAAAATTCAAATTTCTGACTGTCACTATCAGCTGTTATCGGTGCTCATCACAAAGTCATGACTGATATTCTAATAATCTTTACTATGTTTCTAATATGTCAGATGACATTGGCTGAATTTCAAAGTAACTTCAAGCTACAATTTCTCTGTTAGCACAAAATATCTTTGGGATCATTAGACATTATGTTTAGCAGTTCTGTCTATGGCAAAATTAAAGTCAGTCCTACATTGAAAAAGTTGATATTTTATACTAAAGAAATCCTTTAAGAGTTTTCAAAATAACTGGTCCACTATACTGCTCAAAATAGCTCCAGAATCAACATCACAATGTGGAGCCCTGTTACCTGAATAAGATAGTGTCTAATAAACTATATCTGAAATTTAATATTTTGTTCATCAAAATCAATTAACTATATCTGAAATTTAATATTTTGTTTATCAAAATCAATTAAATGAATATTATTTCATGGATACAGTGATAATCTTACAAAAATCAAATTTATTCTTCACACATTCTATATGTAGAACATTATGCATTTTAAACAATAAAATACTTCTTTCACATCCAGTTGGAGAAAGTTATAATAAAATAAAGCATATAGACAACTTTACAAGAGCGACTTCTGCTCGCATATATAGATTTTAATGTTAGAGACATGAAATCTGAATCTGTGATGACAGAGGCAAAATTACAGTAATCTATTAGCATTAACCCTTTGAACCCTGAACCTCTGATTCTATCTTGACCCACCACCTGACCTCCTGGACACTTGGCCTTAGATTTACGGTCTACCGGGCATACGGTATGTAGGCAAATTAGCGCATGGGTTCAAAGGGTTAACAAAAAAATGCAAATTCTAACTGCCTATAAAAGTATAAATCAGTTACTGGCATTCAGTTGCTACACTGCTGGAAAGCATGTGAGGCCTAGAAAAAAAAAAAGAAGAATTTTGGTCATAGAATGAAAGTGCTTGTTTTGCAGTAACTCACTTTTCCTTGTATTGGGGTCATAGACTCGCAAATCATATATATTAGGCGTGTCCGCTCTCATGACCATTTGTTTGCCATCCTGATACTGTAATACATGAAAAAAATAAAAGAAATAAAAGGATGAGAATCTTCCAAAGACAAAATAATGATGCAAATAAAAATTTTAAAAAAAAAAAAAAAAACCTTTGTAGTGTATGGGTTAATTTGCCAGGGTGATTTTATATTGCTATAAATACTGGCCATTGCTCTACATCTTAAGAGAATTTTTTGGTTCAAATACAAGACCAAAAATCTGACAATTCTGATTCTTATTTGTTGTATATGTTTTCTAGATAATTTACAATACAAAGCCCACCACTGTGTTTAGCATTATCTGATAAGAATGAATTCCTAAATCCATAGCAGAATACCATTTTTCAGAGTAATTGTCAGGAATTGAAGACTCACATTCAAAACTGAAATTTTGACCTTAATCTGAAAAATGAAGTTGTATCAAACAGACACAATTCAAATACACCCTGATTCGCAGTAAAAGTTTGAAATACACTGATAAGAAGGAAAGTTGGTTGCAACAAAGAGAGTTGATTTCCTGAACATATTTAAAATTATTGACGTAGTACGTACTGATGATGTTGGAATTGATCTAAAACATCATGAAACTTGAAATTTAAAAGCAGAAGTATTGCCCTCATTTGAATTGATTTAAAAAAAAATCAGGAAAGTTCATGTGAATTAATGTGACTAATTTTCATGATTTAAAAAAAAAGACCATATTCACTGACTTCATGGAAACAGTTTGGTTCTAATTTCATATGGCAGGATAAAATTGAGACATGATCATTTCAGTTCTAAACACTTCATACACTTTTCACCCATGACAAAAGAGGAGACAGCCAACAAAACAAATGACAACCGATCATCCACCTTGATTATGCTTGAACTGTTGGCATAGAAGTAGATGACTTTATCTGTCGGACTGCTGGGCTTGTAGATGGTCATGGAGATGGGGTCTCCGATTGGCATCTTGCTCTGGCGCTGGGGCTGGCACTGGGAGGTGGTGATATCACACCAGAAGATGGCATGGTCCTCCTGGCTTACCCAGTACAGGATGTTAGAATCATGGTCCAATGTTAAACCTGAAGAGAAAAAAACCAAAGAACAGAAAGAATATCTGAGTAAGTAAGTTGGACAGACCATGAGGTGATGTCACCCCACAGAATGGTCCTCCTGGCTAACCTGGAACAGGATGCTGGAGTCCTGGCTCAGTGTTAAACCTGAGCATGAACTGTAAGAAAAAATGTGCAAATGTCATGCGTCCAGAGCAAATGAGTTGGAAGTTGCACCGGGTGAGTACAAGTTACAGCCGTTTTTAACTTTTTTCCGGCCCATATACCAATATTTTTCTCTGCTTTTTTGACAAAATGAAAACTCAACCTTTTTCTTTAAGCCTGAAAAAATACAAAAGAGACAAATTTGATATCTCAGCCAGGAAATAGTTAAAAACGGACGTAACCCATAATCACCCTGCGCGACTTCCTATTCATTTGCCCTGGACGCAAGACATATGTTACATATTTCAGGTAAATTAAAGGAAAGTATAAACTGGCAGTTCTGTTTCTCAGCTTTCACGTCATCACCACATACAGCCTTCACTTTGCCTAAGAAACCTACCTTTGCATCAGACCATGGGGTGTTTAACGATCAAACAAATTACAGCTATATGCAATAAAGCTCTTGACAGAGACAGAGAAAATACCTTGCTGCATCACATGTTTGAACAAATATGCTCCAATGCTACTTGAGTTAAAACCCCAGGATAGGTTTAGTATTGGCTGCTGAGACAAAGAAATCAAAAGGCATGACAGGAAGGGGAGAGTACTGATCTATACTCAAAACAAAAGTGGAGAGCAGCATGTTTTGTCTGTTCACGCAAGGATATCTAAAAATAGAGACAAGCTCCTTTTTGTGTGTGCCCTCACGAGTTCCCTTGTAAACATTTTTGGGAGAAATCTTTGAAAATGAAAAATGTGATATTTGGACATGAATCTTATCTGAACTTTGTAGTTATAATTTTTTAAAATTTTAAAATCCATTTATCCTATTGTTAAGAAAATTATGCATACACAATCCTCTACCAAGCATGATGGGAATAAAAAAAAAAGTTAATCAACTGTCCCAACATGTTTCACAGAATGCTGCTTGCACATTTTACTGTTGAGTACTAAGTACCAGCTTAAGTTTGTAAAAACAGTCACACATTCCAGCATTTCTAACACTAACAGGAGAATAAATGGCACATCCTGCCCAGCTTAGCTTTAAAAAAAAAAAAAAAATCAAAAGAAAAAATAAGGAAAGGCTGAATGAAATTAAATCAGCCATGTAAATAAAGAGAAGCAAGACAGAATACAAAACACATTTTTCATTGAGTACCAGTGAAATAAATCTTCTAAAACATTAACATCAAATTGCACACACTTATCTGAGTGGCAAGACAAGGTTGGATTGTTCCAATCTATTTATCAAATTGCTTGAGAATGTCGTTGGTTTTCTGCTGGTAACTAAGACAAAGACAACTTACTAGCAGGTTTTCTCACTCCGTTGCCTTTGGCCAGCTGTATCGCTTGCTGGCCGTCCATCTTAGCTTTCCAGATGGAATGCTGAGTTCCTCCTAAATCTGACCAGAACATGAGCCTGGAACAGAAAAATGAAAATCTCTCAGCCCAAGAATTCTTTGTTGCTCAGTTTTAGCAATCATCTTATATTGTTGCATACGTTTTACTTCAGAATCATGAAATAGTTCCACAATTCAAATGAGTAAAAGTTGACAAGCTTTGTTGGTTTCAAATGAACGAGACTTGTATTTTTTAATAGGTTCACGAGATAATTACTTACCCTAGTGATGGATGGATCGCAATCGAATTTGGTTTTGACTCTCTGTGGGTGAAAATTTCTTTCCTAAAAGCACCATCCAGTTTGGCTACAGAGATGGAAGCCTTGTCTTCAGTGTAAGAGGAGAAGTACATGTTGCCCGACATCCAGTCAATGGCAAAAGCTGATGGATTGGATAAGTCTAAAGGGTTCGGGAAAAAAAAAAGAGAGAGAAACAGAAATGGAGTTAGACCTTAAGGCAACTGTGCATATTCTAATATAAATAAAAGAAAATAATGATAATAAAGAAATATCTGGAGTATTTATACAACTATCAAGATAAATCTGAATCTGTCATTGAAAATAAATTTCTAATACTTTCCTATTTCTCTAACTTTTTCTGAAAGCAATAGCAAAGAAATGAAGCATATTATAAAGCTATGTCAGGAATACTGCTACATCCATCAAAATAAATTTGTATCTGTCTTTATATCTAAACCTATAATACTTTTTAGTTCTCTTTTTTTTTTGAGGAGAGCATCAGCAACGAAGCGAGACCTAGGTTTATGCCATCATTAATTGAAAAAAATATGTACCTTTTACAAATTTAAATCTACAATGAATTCTGATTCTCTTACTTTCTTTTCAAAGAAATGGGGCACGTAAACTTAAGTCATGAGTATTGACATATCTGTCAATAAAATCTGTATTTAAGAATTTCTTTTATTCTCTAGGAGAAGCAAATGCTATGTCTCTGAAAAATAATCACGATAATCAAGCTATGTACCTGAGTCGATGACAGTGACTCCTCCTGTACCGTTAAGGTAAGCACTGTTGATGACATTCTTCTTGACATCTGTCCAGTACAGCCGCTCTTTCTGCATGGTGGGGAAAGCAATAAACATGTTGTGATAGAAAATGTCACTGGTATAGTAACCAACATCAGTTTCAGGTGAACTGGACAGGACTATAACTTATGAAATAACTGTGATGGATGATGAGAAATAACAATGAGCATGTTATATGCTAACAGATCAACATGATATATGCTAACAGATCAGCATGTTACATGCTAACAGATCAACATGTTATATGCTAACAGATCAGCATGTTATATGCTAACAGATCAGCATGTTATATGCTAACAGATCAGCATGTTATATGCAAACAGATCAACATGTTATATGCAAACAGATCAACATGTTATATGCTAACAGATCAGCATGTTATATGCTAACAGAGAAGTCTGTGTGTTTGTGAAATCTTCACATTAAACATTGTCTCTTTTATCAAAGCTGTAGCATCTTTGTTATACACAGACTGGTCGTTTGTGTTTGTCCATCCTCTCATGCCAATAAGTGCTGAGAAAGATGATGATGTTGTTTCCTGGGCCAGTTGTGGTGACAGTCTTTGTGTTTCTCAGTAGTTCTTTCATTATTCCAGTTAGAGTCCCCCTCTGACCTGGTCAGACTTTTTCATTGTGCCCAAGTTCGGTTCTTTGTTGTCCTATCTCCATTTTGGGCAATTTGGAGATGTATATGTTGTGTGAAAAAGGGATAGTAAATCTACCATAGAATCTAGACATTTCACCGATCACTTGCCCAAACAGGTAAATTTTGAAAATCATTTTGTCCTATATCCTATGTACAAAAATAGTTGCTAAACAAAAGTCATCAATTTTCTCAAAAGGTGAAAAATGGAGATAGGGAACTGAACTCACGTGTAAGGGTTCTCGCATCAGGTGACATTTTTCTTGACATGACTGGACCGCTTACTTCTTCAATGTCTATGACCTCAATAACTGAAGAATCACTATCTACATATTTTTTTTTTCCATTAGCATAACACTTATTTTTATTTCAAACTTCCTTACCACAACATCATAATCGATAGCAGATGCATTCTCCACGAAAGGCACAGTGATGGAGGGAATCACATTGTAGTGGGCATTCTCAAGGTCTACTCCTCGAATCTCATTCTCTTTGGCAAACAGCAGGAATGTGTTGTCATCTGTCAATAAAAATCAATGTGAGAAGTTTTTATGAAGGCTGTCTATGTGATGTGAAATGATTTTATTTTAACTGAAAATGGAGCGAATCAAGACAATTTAAAATCTTTCAGTCAGAGCAAGGAACATGTTCAAAGTCCCATTTGCGATATGAAATGATCTTTCTGAATAAGTAAGATGATCAATGCATTTTCAATTTTATGCTATTACTGGAGAAAGTATTTCAACAATGTTGTTGTCTAAAACAATCTTTAAGTTTTGTGATTTGCTTAAAACCTTTTTGTCTTGAAATACAGACTCAATTACATGCAGCTTAATGCCTAATAAAAATTTGCATGTCAATGATATAGTAAAAGCCAAATTTTATTTTAATTTTGGGGGGGGGGGGGGGAATGAAAAACCTGCCTTTCCTTCCAC